>JAOEHY010011514.1:0-63935 GCA_025447955.1 Psilopsiagon aurifrons
GGCCCCGCGCCGCTCCCGCTTCCCCCGTTGCCCGGGCAACGGCTGCGCAGCCCCTCCCCTCTCCCCATGGCGCCGGCTCGGCCGCGCCCCCTGTCCGGAACTGACCAGTCAGCGGAGGGGTTGCTCTAGGTCTGCTATTCGATTGGTCGCGGGAAAGCAAGCCGGCTCCCTGTCTGCCAATCACAGTCCTTCATTCGCTTTAGTACCCCCCGCGCCCTGGCGCGCTGTCCCCATTGGCAGGGAGGCCGAGAGGAAGGCCAAGCCCTCTTCTCCCATTGGTTGTTGGCCGCAGGGCTCCGCCCCCCGAGCGCGCTGCCATTGGCGCTGCCGGTGTGGGGACGTGCCGGCGCGTGCGCGCGGGCCGTCGGCGGGCGGGGTAAGATGGCGGAACTGGGGAAGAAGTACTGCGTGTACTGCCTGGCTGAGGTGAGCCCGCTGCGCTTCCGCTGCACCGAGTGCGCCGACATCGAGCTCTGCCCCGAATGCTTCTCGGCAGGCGCCGAGATCGGACCGCACCGCCGATGGCACGGCTACCAGCTCGTCGACGGCGGCCGCTTCACCCTCTGGGGCGCAGAGGCCGAGGGCAGCTGGAGCAGCCGGGAGGAGCAGCTGCTGCTGGACGCCATCGAGCAGTTCGGCTTCGGCAACTGGGTAAGGGCCAAGGGGTCCCGTCCGCCTGACAGCGAGCGAGCGGGGCTGGGGGAGCTGCGGGGGGTGACTGCTGAGGGTGAGGGGAGCCTCCGGGCGCCGGGGGGAGCTCGGTCCCCGTGTGAGACCCGCGGGGGAAAGGAGCGCCTCGGGACCCCTCCCCTTGGCGGACCTGTGGTGCCCTGAGCCCCGCACTTGCCCTCCCAGTCTGTGTGTGACAGAGCCTACACTGTTGCTTCTCCGCGTTCAGTCTGTTCCTTCAGTGTGTTCTTTACTGTAAGTGTGGTGAGGCACTGGAATGGGTTGCCAGGGAAGTTGTGAATGCTTCATCCCTGGCGGTGTCCAAGGCTGGGTTGACAGAGCCTTGGGTGGCATGGTTTAGTGCGAGGTGTCCCTGCCCATGGCAGGTGGGTTGGAACTGGATGATCTTAAGGTCCTTTCTGACATTAACCGTTGTATGTCCCAGCTGTGCGCTTGCTGCTTGCCTTCCGTGTCAGTACATGTTCACTTTTAAAGAATAGCAGTAAAAAGCATCATAATCTGATTTGATAATTGTTACTTCATCATGGTTCGTCTCATTAAACATAAAGCCTTCTTGAGAATCTTTAAAGTTTATGATTCTTGTACCTTGTTTTAGTTCTTAACCAACTAGAAAAGAGTAAATGTTATCTTTCTTACTATAAATACTGTATGTCTTTATTGCTGTAAAAGTACCTCAGCAATGTGATATAAATGGGTGAAATCCAAATGATGCAGTGATCCCAGTGCTGGCTTGGGATTCAGAAACTTCCTAGTGATGGTGAGCTGGATTTCCAAGAGAGTGATGGATGCTCAGGAATGACCATATGGCTCCAGTATCTTGATGGTGTTCTGTAGCCTGAGGATCTGATGCAGTTTGCCTTGGTGCTGCTTTCATGGCCAGTGTGCTTTTGTGCACTTGTAAATAGTTGTCTGGACCTAAGAACGCAGATCTGATGGAAATGTGGCTAATCTCAGCATTGCTAGAAAAGTTTAAGTACTGTGAGTTGGCTTTTGAGGAGCAGGGAAGAAGTCAGGCTCTTCCCTGTGTGCATGTTATGCTGGAGATGTAACAGGAATCATTTGATCACTCCTCCTTATGTTCCATTTAGGAGGACATGGCTACTCATGTGGGAGCATCCCGAACGCCCCAGGAGGTGATGGAGCACTATGTGAGCATGTACATTCACGGCAACCTGGGAAAAGCCTGCATCCCTGACACGATTCCGAACCGAGTGACGGATCACACGTGTCCCAGTGGCGGGCCGCTGTCCCCCAGCCTGACCACACCGCTGCCGCCCCTGGACATAACAGTGGCGGAGCAGCAGCAGCTTGGGTACATGCCGCTGCGGGATGACTACGAGATCGAATACGATCAGGATGCGGAGACCCTCATCAGTGGGCTGTCGGTGAACTACGACGATGACGATGTCGAGATAGAGTTGAAAAGAGCTCATGTAGACATGTACGTGAGGAAGCTCAAGGAGAGGCAGCGGCGGAAGAACATTGCACGAGACTATAACTTGGTACCGGCCTTCCTGGGGAAGGATAAGAAGGACAAGGAGAAAGCTCCCAAACGAAAGATCACTAAAGAGGAGAAGGAGTTGAGGCTGAAACTGAGGCCTCTGTACCAGTTCATGTCTTGTAAAGAGTTCGAAGACTTCTTTGAGAACATGCACAAGGAGAGGATACTGCGAGCAAAGATTCGGGAGCTCCAGCGGTACCGTCGGAATGGGATCACCAAAATGGAAGAGTCAGCAGAATACGAGGCAGCCAGGCATAAACGGGAAAAGAGGAAGGAGAACAAAAACATAGCGAGCTCCAAAAGAGGGAAGGAAGATGGAAAAGAGGGTGAATTTGCTGCCATTGAAAACCTGCCTGGCTTTGAACTCTTATCGGACAGGGAAAAGGTGCTCTGCAGCTCTCTAAATCTGAGTCCTGCACGTTATGTGACGGTAAAAACTATAATCATTAAAGACCATCTCCAAAAAAGACAAGGAATTCCTTCCAAGAGTCGCCTTCCCAGTTACTTAGACAAGGTACTGAAGAAAAGGATTTTAAACTTTCTAACAGAAAGTGGTTGGATATCCAGGGATGCTTCCTGAAACTGAGCTGATCTGAAAGTACACAGCAGAGGCACATTAGAGCCTCAAGGACTCCGTTAGCTTTTCCTTCCCTCCCCAAAGATACAGAAATCATGTCACTTAAAATTAACACCAACAAAAAAGCAAATGCATAAACCCCCTCAGTATTCGTGATCCGTGGTTCAAATGGACTTTTGCTTTGAATCATGGAAAATAGTGAAACTTTTGCATTGGATTTCACTGCTTTTGGTACATTATTCAATCAGATTTCTTCCATGTGAACTTACTCAATTCCAGTAGTCTCAGAGTAGTTACTTACTCCTTACTACTGGATAAATGAGTATCTGCGTAATCCTTGCTTTTGTTTGAAGGTGGGAGACAGTTTCATTTGCTGGAAACTTTGTTCTCCCTTTGTTGTCTTTTTTGGTGTAATGCTGGCAGGAAAGTGAAGCTTCCAAATGTGCTTCCAAATGACCAGTGCTAAGCTTTCGTAACATTCTCCTTAGTAACTACAGCCAAGGCTGGGACAACGGGTGAGTTTCTGTGAGGAGTGCAGCAGGGATGAGAAATGGCAGCAAGTGGAAGGGAAGAAATACAATAGGTGAGATGCCTTCAGGTACTTTTGCTGTGGAAGGGGTTCATGAAGAGCTGCCTTTGTATGCAGCTGATCCAGGCGGAGCTTTGACATTGAGGTTTTCATGTAATAGACCCCACTGAAACTTTGATGTTAATGAGTGAATAGCAAAGTTGCAGGAGTACAGGGCAACTGTGGTGCTGTGTGGGGTCAGCACCGCTGTCAAGTGGCTGATTTGAGCCAGAAATGGGTTTTGGAAAGATGGGGAGCGAGTCTTCTGTCAGCAGTTGGGAGGCTCAGGCAACAAAATCACCATTCCCTCTCATTGGAGGAGCCTACTCCTCATTCTGTGCCTGTAACTTCTGAGCTTGTATGGGCTGGGGAGGTGTAGCTTCTGCCTCCTCTTGAACTTTGGGAGGACAGGGAAAGGGGGTGAGACTCAAAAGGAGACTTATCACTGAGACTGGGCTTTAAAACCAAGAGAGAAGTGATATGGATGAGGTCAGAGTGCACAGCTCGTGCTCCTGAACTGCAGAGCTGTAATCAAGTCATTGTAGGGTTCTGATTGCACTTACCTTGAAACATCCGGGGCCAAATGTGTTCAAGTTACTGACATGGCAGAACTGTGAGCGCAGCCCACTGTGGTGAGAACAAAGCAGCTGGAGAGGTGACTTTTCACAACTTTAACACTACAGTCTGAACTGGGTGCTCGCAACAGGCACCCTCTGGCCAGGTATAACACTGCAAGTGACAGACATACCAGATCCACAGCACTGGGTTAGTAGGATCTACTAAATTAGGGGGAAGATGTTGAAGGAGTACTAGAAAAGGACTTTTATGCTTGTTTTAACCTTAAATTCCCTTGCTGGTATTTAACCAAATGAGTAAATACAGCGGTTGCCACGTAGAAGACAGCACAGTGGTACTTGTGCTTAAGCCTCTCCACTGGTCGTGTCCGGAGCAGGAAGCTGGGACCACAAGCCAGTTGGGCAGATCTTCTGGAGTGCAGGAGTGCCAAAACAGAATTTGACTGGCTCCGGAACGAGTGTGAGGACTGGAAAAGTCATCTTGCTTTGATGTTTTGGGCTGTAGTCAGTGAGGATACCACTAAATCTTGAACCAGTATTAATTCTGCAACTTGGTAAAGGTGTACTGATGGGAACTGGGGTTTAGTTATCATATCCAGCATTACCAAAATAGTGTTAGCAGTGAGGTTAGAATAAAAGGGATACAATTACAAAGCCAGCATTTCTGAGAAAGAGAAAACCAAAACTCTAGTGCCTTTTTCATTTGAGCTTGTGATGTTTGATGTTCTGTCGCTTCAGAAAAGGTAAGGGCCATGTCCTCTTGGATGTAACACTTTCGTTTGGCTTACCTGTAAGTGGCTTCTTGTGGAATACTTCAGACAAAACTGTCTCTCCTTGGCAGCAGTGGAACTAACTGCGATGTGCTGAGTAGCTTTAAGAACCATTTCAACCCTGTACACTGTACAAAAAGCACACAGGTTCATAAGGTATAAACCCTCAGTTATTTTCTGGCCTACCCCTGCAGAAGGGATGCTCAGTCTTTCTGGCATTCTAGTTACGCGATCTGGTTCTTCCTGTACCTTGTTCCTGAACTGCCATAACATCCCATTACTGCTAATGTTCTGGAGCCTCAACTCTGCATGTAGCTGGGAGTTTAAAAGCTATTTTTTTTTATTACTATTTTCCTCAGATCTGTGATTTTTATATTTCTACACTGTTGTGGCACATCCAAGTGGAACTGAAGCAATAGTCTAAAGCCCATCTGAACAATAACTTAAGAAAGTATCTAGGCACCAATGAGTCATTTAAATGTTGAAGTGAACTCTGCAGTTACACTTTGTAGTTTCTTAATGCCTCAGCCCCTCCAAAATGTTTCTTTGGTGCTAGACGTAACTTATTGAACATCAAAATGAATGTAAAAATAAAGTATTTTTAATGTATGAAATATGGATATCAATATTTATTTTATACTTGCAAGCAAATTCGAGGTGGTAAATGTTTGCTTTAGCAAATACTAGTCCCTTGGAAAGGGCTTCCCTAGAAGCAATGTCTCATTGTCAGCTATGCTTTGAATTTTTAAGGTGTCTTGCACTAGAGGATGCTGCTGTTCCATGTTTTCACATGGAACTGATCTAGTCAAAGCATTCCTTTGTTATGAGCTGCTGGTTTTTTGTTTGTTTGTTAAGCTGAGATGCAGTTACGTTGATCCTGCAGTTAACTAGAGCTACACTTGCTTCTCTTCTGTGGTGCAGGGGCTGAGCAAACACATAGCAAAGAGCTCAATCTGTATCTTGTGTTGATCTGGAAAGTGCTTCCTGTACTGTACAAGTAACCTAGCCTTCATGTTGCTAATGGAAAGGTGTTTTATCTGCTTATGCTCTTGACTTTTCTAATGGAAGATATTAGTAATGATAGCATCTGTCCTAACAGCATTGATGTAAGCCTATGAAAAACTGACACTCCATAAGCTGTTCAAAATACTGGTCTTCTGCTACTGTTAGAGGCAGCAATGTCTGTTTTAATGCTGTATGTTTACTTTGATCAGTCCAGTCAGTGATGTTTTACAGCAATATTTGCTTACCAGGTAACAAGGGAGCATTAATCTCTGCTCTGCCAGTGCAGAAGGGTTTGTTAAGAGAATATTCTGGATACAGACCCTCCTGCCTTATGTTTCATTGCTGTCCTAGCAACCATTAAGAACAGCATCAGTAGGTTTGCATGAGTCTTTGACCATAAACTGCCTTGTCAGTCACACAGACTAAGCATTCTACCATTATTCTCTTGTGTGGTGGCTGCATCAAGTTTCTTTGCAACCGTAATGGACTTTTTTGGCCTTTCAGTTTACTCTCTTCTTGCAAAATGTTTTTGCATGTGCCCCAGTTGCTCTTAAGTGATAACGCATTAAATACTGTGAAGGAAGGTGCCTGGTGAGCACGTTCAGCTCGTCAGCTGCTTCCTTAAAGGGAATGTTGCACTCATTTGAATGGTGTACTGGTGTAGCTGTGCCAGACACACAAATGCCTGCGCTGAAGTCATATAAAACCTAACTGATGTTGTGCACACTCAGCATTTTACTAGGTTTTTGCATTGTATATTGGTAAATAAACTTGTATTAAAGTTTCTTTCCATTACTGATTTAATGGCAATGTATTATGAGGAACATGGCTTAAGTCTTTGCAGTAACAAATGGAGATGCAGTTTAGCCAACTGATGGTGGGTGGAGAAGTGGTGTTTATGAAAGAGCTAAGGCAGAGGTACTGGTGGTAGCTTTGTTGCCTGCTCTTATGCTTAAATTTCAGAATGACCTCCCTCTGTTCTTTGATTTCTTCAGCGCTTCTTACTGTTGTATGGCAAAGTGTACCCGTGGTTTCAGCTCTCAGTGAAGACTGAAGCTCTCCCATGCTGAAAGCTTGTGTGAAGAGGCAGGGCAAGGGAAAGGAACCACTTAAATGAGATCTAAAACTAGTACTTCGAGTCTTGCACTGAACATTTAAAGTAACTTTTGTTTAAGAACACCCTGAACTAATACAGCCCAAACCAGATGGTTTGTGTGAGGTGCTAGGAAGGCCATTAACAAAAGTTTAATCTGCTAGGGAAGAAGCTGATCTTTGTTTTAACTGCCCTACTGCAAAACTTCCATACTAATGACGTTATGAGATTTAATTTAGATCCAGAGGGGTTGGGAGGGGGAGAACACAGCTCCAGCATGCTCTAACCCAGGTGGAAGTTACTTTCCAATTCAATTCCTCATGTACCAAAAATGATTCTCCCTCCTCTGCCCAGCCAAAATGATTTTCTTTCTTAGAGCTGAAAATGAATTAATGAATCCTTAAACATGACTGAATCCTCAGCAGTAGTGCGCACTTAGGTTGTTCCTAGTTAACTGATTCCCAGGAGGGAAAACAGCACAGGGAAGTAAGTCTTGAAGGAGAAGTAATCACCTCTCCCCTTGAGCAGGTCTTGTGTTCAGTAAACTGTTGGCAACTCTGCTTCTGAACCCCAAAAAATTATCAATACTTGACCTTAACGCAGGAGGTCCTTGATGGAAGACAACCAGAAACAAGGGTGAAAATTCAGCATTACTTACTATTTACCAGGTCCTAATAACATGTGTAAGTCTGAAGTTTCTGTCCTGTGTGTTAGATGTGTGGGCTTCAAGGATATAACAGGCTTTGCCAGTTGTGTAATCTGCCAGTTTCCATCCACTCCTATCCAGGTGACCAGACAAATGTAGGACAAAGCATGGAGTTAATCATGGACTGTATTTTAGCCTGATTCTAAAAGATTGGGAGCAGCAGATGGAGTTTAGACAGGGCAAGACCTGTGCACAGGAAAAGTTCTGTTCCAACTTAAGATCCAAGCTGAGTAAATGCAAGAAATGCAGATGAAACGAAGTTCTCATTTCTGTTTGAGCCACATACATGCAATTATTTATGTCATTCTAAAAGACAGTATGTACCAAACTCAGCTACTCACTTATGTGGGCATTCTGGCTTTCAGCAGAGATGTAACTACAGTTTGCATACCAAACTGCGTGTAAAGCTTGGAAGTTACAAGGCTATCAAAATTGTTTAAACCAATTTATACAATATTAAATTAAAATCCAGATAGGATAAATTCTATTGGTTCGTCAATGCCATACAAGTATTAGATGGTTTTCTTGAGTCAATGTTTGCACAGGACAAAAAGGGTTGAATGCTTACAGAAGATGTCTACTCTCCATTGTATTTTATTAACAGGTCAGAACTCACCAAGGTTTCCATTTCAGCTGCTCATATTATTTCTGAATAGACATTAAAAAAAGGCATTTATCACATAAAAGCTGATGGGTGCTTGCAGAAAATGGGTTATTTGTACTTCCCCCGCTTCTGCAATGTTGGATTCTACAAACCAAAAGGAAGTGTTTGAGCCATGATTTGGATTTTCAATCTATACACAATGATAAATGTGATGCAGAATTCTTGTGAGCATTTTGTTCCTTTCAACTTAATGCACCTTTGGGAGCAATAGTTGTAAAAAACATTATCTACAGTATTATGGACCTTAATGGCTCTTGTATTTCACACTTGAGAAGAGAGCTGATGGAACAGTGATGTTGAAGGCCACTAAGCAGGACAATTTCATTGGTTGCTTCATTTTCACTGGGAGACCTCAAGCAATTCATTTAGACCTCTCAGAGGGCAGAGGAATGAGGAAAGCACGGTGTGAGAGGAAAACCATCCGGCTGTTTAATAGTTGTATGGCATTTTACCTTCTCAGGTTAAGCAGCTAAGCGTCTTTCACAACACCCACCAAGGCGGGCCGCAGCGTACGCCCGTACAGCTTATAGCCAATCTTGGATACTAATGCAATAGTGCCAGGCTCCTTCCCTTCCATAGGAGCATGGAACAACGCTTCGTGTTCATAGGGGTCGAACTTGGCTCCGACAGGATTCAGTCTGAGCAGGCCATGCTTTTTAAACACTTTCTGAATCTGTACTTCTGTCATAACGAGACCTTCATATAAGCTCTTCAAGTGAGGATTTTCATCCTTAATTTCTTCTTTCGGAACACTTTCAGTTGCTTTCTCCAAAATGTCTGCAACTTCTAGTAAATCCTTACAGAAGCTCTGAATCCCTGAGAAAAAACAGAAGGGAATGGAATTAGCCCACTGAGGGAAACAGGCAGCCCAACAACCAAGCCCCAAACCCCACAAATAATCTGTACTATTTTAGACTTTTTAACAAGATACAGAAACATTTGGGGTAAAATGTCCTTTCCAATTTTACTGGCTGACACAATTATTACAGGTACCTTGAAATCCACATCACCTCCTCTAGTTCTATGGGAAAAAAATACTTCAACTTAAAAGAGCTAACGCTATGCTGATGACCTGACATTAATAGTTAAAATTCTAATCAAAATTACCAAACCCTTCAGAATAACATCATTTCCTCGTCTCTCATCCTGGGATTCAAGTTCAAAGCATTATATTGCCCTATTCCTACTCTTTAATCTGCTGTGCCAAAAATACTTCCAGAAGTAAAAGCATGTAGTCAGACAGATGAGGACTCTCAGAGAGAAACAGGGACTCCTGTGATTCAGTGTGAAAACTCACATCTCTCCCTGTCAGTACACGCCACTTGTAGAGAGTCAGAAGCTGTGCCTTGTAAACACTGAGCAATTCCTAAGGTAAAGATAACCCCTGTCCTGAAGCTGTTCTCTGTCTTTCACTAACAGAATCTGGCCTCATCTCACTTAATGCAAACCATTTCTAGAAATCATGAAAAACTGAAAGAATTCAGCAAAGTAACACATTTCTGTGTAGAGGTGAACCAGTAACAAACTGCTCTGCATTTTGATAGGTTTTTCCTTACCAAGAGGCAGTATGAGCATTACCAGAGCACAAGGTTTGTTTGGTTTAAACAGAAAAAATCCCACCAAAGCACCTGGCAAAATCTATGGGGATCAGCTAATTCTCAGGAATCGGTCACTAACTACTGCACATCTCTTCCTTCAACAGGAAAAGCAGTCATATACTAATGATAAAACTTAAAATCATACAGATTTTATGTAATTTGGTATTCATGAAAAGCGTTATTTGAATTTGTTGTAACATCTCTGAGCTCAGGCATAACTCTACACTAAGCAACCTATCAGTGAAACAATTCTTACTGAAAATCAACTTCAGAACAAAGTATTCCAACACCCATGAAAACAGTGCAAGAACACCGTGTAACTGAGAATTGCTTTTTCTGACAGCACACATCAACTGAAGACCCTGTATTCAGAAATCTGAAACTTCTGTACTCAGAATTAAACCAGAGAGCTGTGTACAGTGTGTGGCAAAAAGGTCAACTCATTTTTCAAGCCAGAGTGACAGTCAAACACCAAAATGATCAGCACTCTGCTGCTGCAGTATTTGTGTACAGCGTTTTACAGATTTGTGCTTGAACTGTCAAAAAGCTGAATTAGATGTCAGTAGCCTCGCTCCAGCTGTTGAAGAAAGATGTGTATCTAGCATTCCCCATAGCCAGTGATTTTACATTCCTACCACTGAAAAGAATCCACCTACCTAAATGTATTACTTCTGTTTGAAGGTCATGATCTTCAGCAGAATAGAAGGCTAAACAAACCCAACCAACTCCCCCCTAAAAACAGCCAAACCCCAAAAAACCCCTAAACCAGAAGGAAAGCTGCTATTCCATGTCAGTATTCTGCAGTCAGGTCTGAGAGCAAAGCGTGTGAGAATGACAAACTTGAGGCTGCAAACCTTACTGAAAAATCTACCAGTGCAGGACACGTTGCAGGAAATCAGGCACCAAGCTGAGAAGACTTCAAGCCAGCTGTGTGAGCCTTGCCCTTGTCTAGTGAGATGATTATAATTCTGATGCAAAGTGAGGAACTGTTAAACTTCTCTGCCTCAAATACTTTTCCACCAAGGAGTCAGAGTGACTTGGGAAATACAGTATGTCCCAACTCTGGGCCAGTCAGCTCAGCTTTCCAGGCTGCGCATTTCCTGGGTCTTATGAGCACAGACAAAATGAGCCTCCACTGACCGTATAACTTTGCCTCTTCAACCAGTTTCTGGCTTCTTTGCCTTATGTTTTCTGCATCTGCCAAGGCACGCTTGTACTTGTCCTAAAGAAGAAAAACCAGTAACAGAAGAGATTTCATTCCTGGTTGTTGGACAGTTGACAATTATTCAGAACAGCATATTTGGTATAAAACAGCACTTTAAAGTTACAGTTTAGATGGCCCACCGTCTAAAGACCAATCTAAAGACAACATGCCAATTAGTACAGCAGCTACCAACTCAGATGTTTGCTTCAATTTAATGCAGACTGAAGTGAGGGAAATAAAGTAAGATGGATTTCTAGACTCCCAGTATTTGTCAACAGATTAGCTGGAAGACATTTTTAACTCTACAGATACATCAAGTTTTGTGAATCAAAGGTTTCCGCTTTTGGTGATGTGTGTTCATAGAAAGCTTTCATCAGTCCTGAAGGATTTTGACACTGTGGCAAACAAGATTCAACACAGCTAGTTTCTTCAAACTTTACAAACTATGAAGCCTAACTCCTCTAACAGCAGATGTACTAAGAATGGAATTAGTTAAACCTAGGCACTTCAGGTTGAGTGCTTCACCACCTCACGCAGAACTCCACACTGGGCTTCCACTCTGAATATGCTTGTGAAGAATCCCACAATAGAGTAAAAACAGTCAACGAGTTGACTGAGGAGCCATGTTAGGCAGCCAATAGCAAAAGGTGTCAGCAGAGATGCTAAATGACATCTCTGCTTTGTCCTTCAGTGCTTTGGGAAGGGCAACAGGAAGGAAACTCAATCCACTTATGATCCATAGGTGCTGCCTCTATAGAAGGTTCTGGGCTACCTCTCAAAGTCTCAAACGCTCTAGAAATACATTTTATATAAAGGACTCATCCAGAAAAGCAATACTGTTGTTTAATCCTTCACCCTCTGCTGGAGAATGCAAGATAGGCCAGCCAAAGGGAATGTGATGCTTCAGCCTTACGTGTGAAGGGCTCTCCAACAGAGAAGGCTTGAAACTTCCAGAGTATGTAATAAGTAGACTATTAAGTAAAAGCTAAGCACCATTAACCCTGACCTTTGAAAAGCCAGCAGCTCTTTTCAAAAAGAGTACTCCTAGTGCACAGAGATGCACATATCAAACACAACCTCAAACCCTTCTATAGCCTTCCAAAAATTACTTCTCCACTGAGCAAAACCCAAGTGAACTGAAGTCACCAAAACTCAGTATCAGATATTCATGCTGGAAAAGGTCCAACTGCATCCAGAAACTGGGAAGAAGTTACCAAAAAATCTTAAGTCTTGTACCAGGGATGCAACTCTTGTTGTACATCTACTTTGAAACTTTAAGCAATTATCAAAGTGCAGGTTTTTATTCAACAACTACACAGCAGTCACACAACTGCATCCAGACTGGACACCACAAACCCATAATGAACACTCGTAGGTATGTAGTGTGCAACCCGATAACCACAAGACACTTACAGTAACTTCTTTCAGCTGTTCTTCCAGTTTGGCCTTTTCTTCAGTTAACAGCTTTTCAGCGGAGCTGGGCTCAACCTTGTGTTCATTTTGGCTCTGACTCTGGTCCTCCTCCAAGTTCTGGCCGGTGTTTTTCTGTTGTGTTGCTGCACAAAGCAGTCGTGGAGAAGTCCTAAAGCAAAAGAGGACAGCATTAGTCAGTGGATTACTTTGTAAGGTATTTACATCTTCCAGACATACTGGACATTTTATTTGACACATCAATATCCACAAAATCCTCACATTAAAGCACAAATCAATACAGCAACTCTAGATGTGTGAGATCTACTTACAGCACCTGAGAAGTAACTGAACTCAGGCCTTCTAAACTGCTACAAAAAATAACACTGCTGCAATATAAAAACCACTGAGCAGCAGCTTGTAAGTGCCCACTATATTCAATTTATAAAGCAGCAGCACTTTTAAAGGCAGCATGTGCTCGCTGTCAGCACGGTGCTCTATCAGGACGCAAAGCCAGTTCACATGATGCAATCACCCGCAACAGCCTCTCAGAAAACACCGAGAAAAACCGCGGTTTACCGCCGACTGCTATAGAGCAACGGAAAAGAGCTTTGAGTCCCTGCTGTATCTCTGGTGTATCGCAAATACCATGTCAAGAGCGCTCCGGGCCCCTTGCAGATGAGTTTTTATCCCTTCCTAATGTTTCTGAGGCTGAAGCAGGGGACGGACCGGCTCACGGGAGAGGCTCAGTGCTGCAGTCCCAACAGGCCTGGCGCCCCACACGCCGCACCAACACTTTAGGCCCAGAGGCCTTCAGGCCACGGCCTTGCCACTCGGGCCCCGCAATGCTCGGCTGAGACATTCCCCCGGCGGACGGTAAGGGAGATGGGACCAGCACCGGCTGCCCCGGCTTTCAGAAGGGCCTCCCTGTCGCAGAGCTGGAGGGCCGGGCTCAGGGGGTGAAGCACCTCAGCGCGGCGGGGCTGGGCCCCGCTCTTGGCGCGGCTCGGCGATAGCAAGGCGGTGAGTGCGGACCCGGACCCGACCTATCCCGCCACACCAGACCCAGGCAAGGCAAGGCGCGACCCTCACCTCAGGGCGAAACTCAGCAGCGGATACCGCGGGCGCAACGCGCCCCGCACGCACTGTGCCACCGCCGCCATTGCGCCTTCCTTCCCACAGACAGCCGCAACGCCCCGCAGGGCCTCCTCTGCGCTGCGCAGCCAATCAGCGAGCCGACAGGCTAAGAGCGACGCTGCCGACAGCCAATCGGACTACGCAGAAGGGGAGGGGGTGGAGCCTGCAGCGCTTCCGGGGGCTGCCGGGGGAGCGCTCCCCTCTCGGAGGAAGGTGACGCGCGCGCGGGCGTGGCAGTGGGCGGGAGGAGCGGAGCTTGCGTGAGGGGCGGGGAGCGGAGCCGCAGAGCGCTGCTGACCCCTCTCGGGCCCTGCCAGCCCCGCCTCGGGCTCTTCCAGCCTCCCCTCGGGAGCGGGAGCCCGCGGGTCCCCTTCCGCTGTGAGGCGGCGGCGATTTGCTGTCGGAGCTGGTGAAGACGAGCTGAGGCGGTGTGGTGGGTGCGGGTGTTCCCGGCTGTCTTTCGTGTCAGAGCTGTGACTGGGGAAGGTTGGAGGTTGCAGCTCAGTTTAGCTGCCGGGCTGTTAGTCAGTAGCGCCTTGCAGCATATGTCGGTAGTTGGTGTGCAAAGCCCCACAGAGGAGTGTGCCTATGCAAGCTCACACAATGCTGTCTACACGCTTGCTGGGTAATATAATCTCAGATCTTGAGCTTTAATTAAAAGGGATTAATGCTGCTAATCCATTGTTCCCAAATTTGGCCACCTGCTTGTACAACCTGTTTGTGCAATGGTAAGTGGAGGCTGCTGAAGGCCTGCTCACTTGGATGTACTTGAATGGCTCCTGAGCTTTGTCAGTATCAATTAGCTGTTATCCTGTTAAAATCGGGGGGGGGGGGAAGGAACCCAGTATCAAGGTTGCACATTTATTGTACAGTCCCAAGGTGAGTCCTGGGTTATTCACAGACATGTGGACACCACTGCTAACCTCATCCTCACATGCATTTGTGCACTTCCCTAATGTAAACTGACGGATAGCGAAGATGCAGATTCCACAGTGCAAATTCAATAAATGTTGTATTCAAGTATGTAATCAAAGTATTACTGAAACAGGAGCTGCAGAGGACATTCTTGCCTTGCCACATGAGAATCCTGCAGAAGCTGAGACTTTGCTAAGTTCAATCAAACTTTCTCAGAGTACGTTAAGTTTTCAGCATGGCTTTTATTTGGCAGGTTGTGTATCTATGATGTATTGCTTCATGGCTCTGCAGAATGCAGGATGAATGGTATAATGAGGCCAGCAGCCTTATACTGTGACAACTGTTAGATCCAAGGAGCCTCACTGCCTCATACAGTTACATGGATGTGGATTTCTCCTGTGAGAAGATCTGGAAGAGCTAGAAGCATACCAATAAACACTCTTGGGTTACAACAAGCAACTGCTTTAAGATACAAACCAAATGGTTTTGCAGACTGTGGTTTTTATATTTCGGTTGTCACTGTTCTGTGATGTGACACTGGTACAATCCAGTGGCTCGCACATATATAACACAGCAAAGAAAAAGAGTGATGCCATGTGGTGTTCATACATGCAGTGGATGTAGTGCTGTTGGTATCTGCCTTATGGAATGTAGATAAGCCACAAATTTCAAGCTTCATCCTCAGAAATACTGAAAGAAGTATTTGAGGAAATCTTTTAAAGATGCTGATAAAACTGAAGAAAAAACAGAAAGATCAAAGAAGCAGGAATAGCCACAAAAGACGATATCCACAGAAAGCCATGAAGAAATGAGACAGAAAAGGCAAGTGGGTCTTTAGGTCTGATGTTTTTAAAATGTTTCCTTGAAGGATTATTGGTTTCTCACAAAGCCTAGACAAGCAGTCTGCCTGTCTCATCATTCTTGGCTGTCATTTCTCCTTGTCACTCTTGGCATCTAGCTTCCTATTTCAGTCTTAATTCTCTTCTGCCTATCATCTTTGGAAGTTGTGCTTGATTAATGATTGATCACAGAATCACAAAATTGACAACAAAAGGTTGAGCAAAGCCCATTGCCAGCATGGCTAATTAATAACTGAGTAAAATACACTCAGCTCAAGATTTCTGAAACAAGTTTGTTCTTGTATAAGGACCAGTTACCCCAATTGGTAGTTCACAGGCCTTTTGCAAGTAAGTTTTCAACATAGTCCACAGTAAAAATGAGGTTTGTTGTGATTTTCTTAACTTCAACAGCTGTCAAGAAAACCCTGCATTAGCCCAGCTACTGATGGGTCAAGGCTAAACAGCAGGTGCAGCACAAAGGGGGAGCATAGACATTTAAATAGAGCTTGTTTGCATCTTGATTGATATTGGCTGTGAGTACTGTCCCACTTTGGCCAAAACCCCCCAATTTTTAATGTTCTTACACTATTGCTGTCTTTTCCATTTTGATTATAAATCCAACCTGATGTGTTGGGGTTTTTTATATTCTACTGAGTATTCAGCCTGTGGTTGGCAATCACAGATGTTCACTAGGAAGCACTGCTTGGTTCCTGAGCAGTCCTCTCCATATCAAGTGGTCTTTCACTCTTCACTTAAATACCAGGTTTGAAAATGATCTGATGACAAGTAGTGCTTGTCCTGAATTCTGTAACATTAACCAGCTGCTTCTTTTCAACTTGATGTGGTTAAAAGTGACTTTAACCTTTGATTTCTGTGGATAGAATCTAGTGATAGAATCAAGGACTCTGGATATAATTTCTTGGTTTCTCTAGTGATTCACTTTGTGGTCTTGTGCAGTTACTTAACCTTGTTTCTACATTTCTGCAACTACAAATTAAGGGCAGTAATTTTTCAGTACCTTACAAGAAAGTTGTTTAGAGAGCACAAGGGAATTTCGGTGATACTTTGAAAACTCAAAATGTCAGCTGAATTATGTCTCTTTTTTATTATTAATATTGCACTTGTAGTGAAGAGAATTGTAATCCTTCAAGATGAAAAATGCCATAAATGCAAGATTTGTGCTTGAAAAGTTCAATGAAAAATTAAGGCATTTCTGCTTCTCTAAAAAAAACGCAACCTAGTTCTGTCTCCTAGTGCTAAGATATAGCCTATTGATATTCAACCAGGAAACAGAATGCCATTACTTTTGTGATTCGAATATGAACTGTGTTATTAATGTTTTGAGGGTACAAGTGAAAGGGCATTATATCTTTGCTGAACAGATATATGTCATCCTGATCAGAGCCAATATTGAGCTGTGGTGGGGACAAGTGGACAAAAAATGACCAAAAAATACCTTTTTATATATTCCAGCAGTGACCTTTCAGGGAAATTACCAGGAAATAACATCAAATTAAATATCAGGAAATATTAAATATCAAATGAAACATCAGGAAACATCAAATTAAAGAAAATGTTAATTTAGCCGTAAGACTGTTACTAAACTATATGGCAGTGAAGACAAACCTGTTATTCATACCCGTGCCCTTTAGAAAAGGTTGCAAATGGGACCACTGAGCCATAGCCTGTTGTGGGAAGATGTCTAGTATAAAATCAAGGGACTGATCCTGGTGTAGAAAGTGATAACAGGTCTTCCTCTATAAGGATGGTTCAAACTGAGGATCAGCTCCACCCTGAGTTCATTTCAACTTTAAATCCTGAAATGCAGGTTGAGGGGTTGGGGAAGGAGGTAACCTGACCTTCTTTTCATTAAAGCTGCACTAAAATGGTTAATCTGTATGTTCAGAATTACAGTTTTTAACGCAAACATTGTAAGATCTCTCCCCTGAGAGGGAATGTGTAGCACCTACTTTCTGCCTAGTTTTTCTTAAGGCTGAAAATACTGAATCATACATCCTGCTCTGATTATAAAGAGGACTCTTGGAGTTCCCATAGCTTTTTGTTAGCTGGTTTGAAAGGTACATTTTGTAACCTGGAGTGCTGAGTTGGAAATGGAATAGCTATAGCCACAGGGCTCTGAAGAGAGCTAATTACAGCAATTTAGAACAACAAAAGTTCTGTTCCTGGGGGGACACTGAAGAGATTCTTGCCCAGAGCAGCATGCTACAATTTCAGAGGCAGTTTATTGTAATATTCCTGCATAAGTCATCTGGTATACCAAGGATTTACAAATCTGGCTATTACGGTTTGTTCTCTCAGCCCGTATGTTATCAGGGGCACTCGTGCATGTCTTGTAGCATTCCTGGAGATATAAAAATGGAAAACCTGCCAATCAAGTGTTGTCTATCTTACATTAGCCTAGCTACCACCCAGAACAAAGCTGTTCAAATGCACAGAAACAATCTTCTATGATGCTGATGTGGCTTTCCACCTTGAGACAAACCCATTGAGCCTCGAGAGAAGAGTTTTCAAATCAATTGTGATCCTCTTAGTGTGGAGTCATGGATTTTCATATTTTTCATAAAAAGAAATTGTTGCCTTTCAACTTACCAAAACAAGTTGATAGAAGAGCAGGTCAGCTCTCTTTTGTCACATTCACATTTGCCAAGCAGACAGCAGTTGTTGGTATCTGTGCCTGTACACGGGTTAACAATGGAAGTGCTATTATTGGAATGATATTTTGGCATTCAGATCTATGTTTTTCTTTCTTCCTTAATTTTTCTGTAAGATTTGATGAATTAGTTGCTGTGGGCGTATTTCTGCTGTACAAGTGATTTGTATTAGTCAAAGGGAATGCTGTTTGCTGAAGGACTGCCAAACCAGGTGCTGGGCAAACAGGCTGCCGGTAGTGCTGTGAAAGCCTGAGGCCTGGCTATTTGCTCTCAAGTGTGACTTGTGCAAATGTTTCTCCCTTGGTTTTTACATACTTTATCTGATGACTGACAGGATGTTGAACTGTGTGGTTGGTTGGGCAGCGCACAGAGCTCATTTTAGGCATTATGGTTTAATGCTCTGATCCACAGTTCAGTCTCATAGGTAGGCTATTCTTTGGGCACCCAGCTGTCTGACAAAGCAGGACTACTTTTTCTGCTGATGTTGTGCAAGGGTATTGCAAAGCTATGAATGAAAGCAGCATAAAGCAAGATTTAAAAAGGTTATCTGATGCTTTTATTCAACTGTAGAAAGCAGCAAGAACTTGTCATTGTGTTGCTATGTGTAATTAAAGAGTGAGTGAACGCTCCTGTGGGACCAGTGCTGTGCTCCATTCAAACCTAACCTGGCTAGGTGAGTCGGGCTAGATGGTGACAATGAGTTCAGCTAAAAGTAGCTGGAGTGGGAGGACAGAAAAGCTTCTGAAAATCTGATTGCCAGAGAAATAACATCTACCTAACACGTTTCTGGTGCTTTGTGTGGAAGTCTCTGAACTTGTCCCTAAACTGAGTACTTCACGCTTTGCTCCCTTTCCACAAGCATCTGTGGAGGTACAAAGTCAATCCTGATATAGGAGCTGGTGAAATTAAGGGAGGGTGTGTGTGTTTTTGTCAGATTTTCTTAAAAATCGGTTGGCTTTTGCTATTGATATCTATGGTTTAACTCCAGTTTTGGGAGTTTATTTGAATGCAAATGTGGCAGGTAAGTACAGGCAGAGCTGAATGAAAGCCCTTGTTTTACATCCGCCGTACTTGCACCTTGCTCAGAAAGCAAGAGCATGGCTTCTTCAAGTTTTCTAAGAATTGTCAGCCAAAGTCCTTCCACTGCTGTTTTAAAGGTCACCTCAGATTTATGCATTAGATCAGG
Source organism: Psilopsiagon aurifrons (assembly GCA_025447955.1). Taxonomy (NCBI): domain Eukaryota; kingdom Metazoa; phylum Chordata; class Aves; order Psittaciformes; family Psittacidae; genus Psilopsiagon; species Psilopsiagon aurifrons. The sequence goes on from JAOEHY010011514.1 coordinate 19,111, forward strand.
TTACTGTGTTATTAATCAATCACAAACTGGTTGAAAATTATTGGATTCTGCACTTTTGTGATACATGTTAAATAGGAATTCTGCTGCTATGGCTGAAATCATGTAGTCATTCCCCCTGACTCCATCACCAGCTGCTGGGCTCTGCACTGTTCTCTGATCTCACTGGACAGGCTGCTTTTCATTGTCTTCCCAACCCACTGGTGGTCCTTGGATTTTGCCCAGGCTTATGCTCTTCTTTCTCCTTCTTCCTCTTTCATCTTCTGCTTTGCATGCTCCATCATCACATCTGCTCTGCTGAGAGTGGAAGCGCATCAGTGTGCTAGAGCACACTGCTTCCATCTCTGCTTACTCAGTCTTTCTCAGGTTTTGTGAAGCTATCCTCAAGTTCTCATCGTGATTTGTGACCAAGAACACCTTCACCTTTGTGACATTAAATATGGCTTCAGCGGCACTGTGTTCATTTCTAGAGATGGTGTGAGTGGCAACCACCTCCTCTGCTTTATGATATTAATGTTGATTAATAATTGTGCTTGTGCTGTGGTAAAGCATTAAGGTGGAGAACCCCAGCCCTGCTGTGGCTGCTCTTTTAATTCATCAGTATTAGTGAACAAAGCAGACTCTTCTGTTTCAAAGAGCTTACAGCTTTTTTATGACCAGTGCTGTTGGTTGTTTATTGGAATACCTTTTCCTGCTGCTTAATTTGTATTTTAAGACTATTTTTAAAATTATTTTTCTGTTGTGTCTTTTAAAATATGTGTTTATTACTTTTCTATGAGTCCCCAAGGGCCTTGGCTGGCAAAGTCTTAATGAATAAAATTACTGTCATGTTATAGCCATAAAAATCCACTCCCTCATTGGAATGGGACGTGCAAGTTTGAGGAAGCTGAGGAAAACAGAGAATGTATTTATTTTGGAGTTATTTTAAATGAAACAGGATAAATACATAGGAAAAATGTAAAATTATTTTGCAGTCATAAACTGCTAATGTGTTGATCTTCCTAATTCTACCGTAAGTGCATAAACCAAGTGGTGTACGTGTACTGTTATCACAGTGATGCTTGCTCTGTAAGACAGATCCGGCAGGGTAACTTTGTGGCAGCTGAATGCTGACAGTAATCTGGAAGTCCCAAAGAATTCTCTATGTGCTCTGTGTACCTGCCTGTCACGGTACATTGTCATGCTAAATAGCTCCAAGCTGGCTGTGCTGCTGGAAAGCGACTAAACCTGAGACTGCCTGTATCTCATATGGGTCTGTACTGCTCTGAGACAATTAGTGACTGCCTACACATTGATGTGACAGCTTTTCTGTTATTTGGGACAGAAGGAGCTGGTTTGGACTGCTGGTGGTTGTTTTTCAATAACTGTTAACACCTTGGTACAACACCAAGTGAATAAAAGATGTACAAACAAGAAGTTGAGGCTTCAGAGATAACTATGAGAGCTGTAAAGTAAATTCTGTGCTCTTCTGCCAGAAGGCAGCGTGGCAGACTCAGTTCTTACGGCTCTCTCCACATTGTAAATAACTGTTTCAGAGCCAGCTTTGCAATAAGCTCGAGCTAAGCTATGTAGTTCGTGTCTGCAGTTGGCAAGCACAGCTACAAACAAGGTCAAGCAAGAGCAAAGCACAGGAAATATTTATGCATTAATGGCAATTTCCTTGATACAGCTCATGGTTTGCAAGGAATAAATTCCCAGTTGGGGGCAATTCTGAGGCAGCAAGCAGATTTACCCAGCTTTTTACTTTTCAGATTTTCGCTGCCTTTGTAATGGCTCTGCAGATCACTGAGTGTGTGCAAAATGCTGATAAAGTTAGGTGGTGACTTAAGGCAGCCTCAGCTTTTCAGGCAGTCACTGAATGGGAGAGACAGGATACATCCATCTTCTTCTGTTGGCACAATGTGATGGGTTGACCCTGTCCACCTTCAGTCCCTCCACACAGGGGGGAAAATTAACTCCATCCCAGCCAGAACAAATACATAAAATAATAGATGTGGTGAGACACTGGAACAGGTTGCCCAGAGAAGTGGTAAATGCTCCATCTCTGTCAGTGTTCAAGGCCAGGTTGGACAGAATCTTGAGTGACACGGTCTAGTGTGAGGTGTCCCTGCCCTTGGCAGGGGGTTGAAACTAGGTCGTCTTAAGGTCCTTTCCAACCCAAACCATTCTATAGTTCTATTCTATGATTCTATAGATATCTCACTGACCCGACAGAGGGATGAACACTATGCTCACTATAAATACGACTTGGCTGCATTTGTATCTTCTTATTTTCTTTGGTTCGTGTCAATGACATTTATTCAGTTGACATAGAGAAATACCAGCATCTCATACTCCTAATAAATGTTATGAAAGCTATGAGGAAAATTTTCAAATGGAATGGTTGAAAATGTGCATCTGGTCTCTATTTATGCACATAAATATTTTTCTCTTCAAACATGTTCTTCCCTTGCAGTTCCAGAAAATTTGTAGTAGTCTAGGGGTTGTATATACAACAGGGGTTGTATATTCATTATTTTATGATATATTTTCATTGCATATTTAGGTGAGATTCCAGTTTAGATAAATCTGTAACCTAGATAAATATAAACCTCTGGTTTAGAGTAACTTGTTTCTCTAAAACTGTCTCTGTTTTCTTCTAGAAAAGTCTGTGCCCTGTGATGAAACCTCACTCTGTTTAAGAGCTTTTCGGAATGTCATTTCTAGCATTTCTCCCTTTGCCCTGTAAGTGCTCCTGCTTTACTTGAACTTCTGGTTTTATGTGAAATTAGCTACGTATATTTCTGGAATGGATGATCACTTCTAGCAGAGTAGCTGATAATATGCAATGTGAGATGGAGGCAGTGTTAGGCTGGAAACAGTAATTCTTTATTGAAAACAAGCAGTGTTTTGGCCTACTAAGGGGTAAAGGATAAGCTGAGCATCAGGCTTCATTTCGTTTTGCCAGTGATGCCAGTGTGTAATTTTTGTACCTGTATTTTGGGCTGGCAGCAGGCTTGTCTGTTTTTTCTGCCATGTAAGTGACAAAGCAAGTAATTCCAGTGCTAAACATGCGCAGTCCCATTGTGGACACCCAGTATATCCCATCCTCCAGCAGGTGTGCCAGAAGTGCACAAGCCTTCGTAAGTCTTGTTTTGTTTTTACCAGCCCTGTGCTGATGTCTCATTTAATGTGTTTTTAGATAGCTGTTTTTAGGCACTTGAATCACTCTTCAAACATCAGGTCTAGCAAATATGTCTACCAAAATCATGTAAGCCACAGTTCTACACTTAAAATGTCCGCTACACCATTGCAGCTGGTGTGCAACCTCCTCTGTGCACCTTGGAAGAGCCTCTCAAAGACATTTATGGCCCAGCAAGTTGCTCTCTATCTTGCAGTCAGTTTGCAGCTCTACGTCATTGGGGCTGGTTTGTCTGTGTTTGTATGTCTCTTTGGCTCTTGGCAAAATTATGTATGCCCTTTCCAGTCTGCCTGCCGAAATCATCCTGAGGCCTTTGTCTGGTTTTCTAGTCTTCAGACAGTTTCCTATCTCTGCTCTCATCTGCTTCACTCAGTATTTCTTATGACTATGACTCTTGAAAGTGACTTACCCAGCTATGTCAGGAGATACCCTGTTCAAATCCTTTTGAATTGTGCATTTTATGCCTCTGTTTTGTGAGCTGACTAGAAACATGAGGGTCACCATAACCTTGAATTGAGTCATCTGAGTGGATTCCTATGTCTCATGTTGAATTCCTAACTATTTACCAGCATATTTGTGCTTTTAACTCTAAGACAACCTCAGGAGACAGGCTTTTAAACCAAACCATTAGCATAAGAAGGCCCTTTAAGAGCCTCCTTCTGTAGCTTTGGGTAACTAGTTCCTTCTAAGTGAATAGAAAGGAAGATCAAATGTTTGGCATGAGTGAAAAAATAGTTTAACATCAGGAAGGACTTCCTTCAAAGGTTGAATTTGCTATTTCCCTACCTGATTTTCTTTCTTCAAAAAGATTTATGATGAGCCAAATGCTTGTGGCTTATCCTTGATGTTTCTTGGGCTCTCTAATAAACATTGGTGCCAGAGATGAAGAGTATTTATGGTAGACAGAAATGTGTGTAATGGTCAGGTTGACATAGTGTCAAAACACTGCCATGTCTGCCTGATGAGCATATCACAGGCTGAACTGAACACATTTATTTCCTTGTTCAGAAAGCGTGTAGTGTTAGTAATGGCATTACAAAAATCTCCACTCATGTCAAAGTTGGTGCATTTGTTCCTACTTGTTCTAAAAGATGTTGATTTATATGATTTAACCCTAAATACTTATCTGGGGCTTGGACCATACTGGAAATAAAGCCTGTTGTATTTAAGAAGAGATGCTGCTGCTTTTGGCACACAGGAGTGGCAGGCAGCATACGGCAGGTTGGAAAGATCCGTTATTTTTCTGAAGTGAAAAGAACATGCCTGTGAAAAAACATTGTAGTAACATATTCTTCTTATACTGTACCTTGTGTTGTGTTAATGCCTCTGGAAATCAATAAAAACAAATTAAACCTAATGTAGCTTTGCAAGGAGGAAAGACTTTTACCCTCATGTATTAATGTTTGGGAAAAAAATCATTGCATATAAAAATCCTATATTAAAAATAGTAATTCATGATGGTTTATTATCTTTTGCCCCTAGTTAAAAGCCAGCAGGCAGTATAGGACTGATTAGGTTTTACTGCTATGAAAATATTTCTATTTTTTGACAGCAACTGGCACCAAGAATAACAATAAAAAGAATTATAAGCAATACTGAGTGTTCGCCTTCTGATGTTTTATGTCTATGCAGAGAAGATGAGGTTCAGACAATTGTTCAGCTGCAGTAAAGTTCTCACTTTTATTGTGCACAGCTAAATTTATTCTTTCTGTAATTTTTGTGAAATCAGCAGAGTTCCTTCTGCTGTGCATGAGAATGACCTGCTCTGATTGTATTGTTGTTCCAGGAGAGACTACGCTCCAGCAGAGTTTCTTCCCTTCAGCTGAATACATGCATACACCTAGATTGCGTTTACCCCTGCAACTGCTTGTGTGGTTATAGCCAGCACAGATAGAAGAATGCAGTAACTTAACTCTTTTCAGGTAGATGAGATAAGCTTGTAAGTTTTTGTCATTTCTGAGGAAGGATGCTGTTACATATACTGTACTTCATCTGAAATTTTTCACCATATTCCTGATTAGGCAGAAGCCTCCTTTAGAAACAGATTGGGTTTAGTACTCAGGACATACTCAGGCTTGTTATTTTCTAGAGTATCCAGAAATCAAAGGAAGGGGCTCTGATTTTTTCTAATTAAGAAGTTTCTGCTGTTGTATCACAATATTTGATGGTTATAAAATCTTATTAAATATAGAAAATATTTTGTTATAAATCTATAAAATATGGTTATAAAATATTATAAAATATGTTGTATCAGAATATTTGATGGTTATAAAATGCCCCCAGAAAGTGATGCAAAAGAAAATAGGCTGATGGGAGTTTTCCCAAAGCTTCTCTTTTAGTAAAATAAATGTGTCAGAAAGAAAGAAAGGAATGTAAGGTTTACACAGAAAGGAATATAAGGATTAAACAGAAGTTGGACCAAACAAGATTTGACATCCAGTTTCTATTTTGAGATTATTCATTTTCTCCCTATTAGGCTGTGCAGACCCAAACTGAGGAAGTTCCCTCCAAACTAACGATTCATATTTCAATCTGAACATTTCTTGTTCCTTGTATTGATATGGAAATCTGTGTTTTTAATAGAGCTGATTAATTTATTTTTCCCCGCCATTGGAAATATGTGTCCAGAAATGTGTATGTTTCATTTCTCTGCCTGCTTATTTTTATTTAATGGTTTCTCTCCCTCTCATCAGGAGCATCTGTATGATGCAGGTTGCCATGGTAAATATGAATTTTTTATTAGCATTGTAAATATTAATTTAAAACATGGAAACTGAGATTTTAACACTGCTTTGGAGATTTTCCTGCTCCTGAGGTGATAGAAATGATGTATGAGGTTAAAAATGTAAAAAACAACGTCTTGGGGAGGAGGTCCTGAAGTGATAGTACAGCAGCCTAAGGACACAGAAATGTAGGATATTTGTGAAGCAAAGGCAATAGGTCAGACGTAAGCTTGCTGAAAGTTAATACTAGAGAAGACATGGAACCAAGGTTCAAGTTCTCAACTCCTTCCTTAAATTTCTGCACCATTTGCAGCCCGTTCTTTGCATTAGAGTATGGCCAATTGGCTCAGCTGAATCCAGTGAAAAAGAGAGTGTGAAAAGACATGGTCAACTCCAAGGCATGGAGGGGCCTCCTGGAGTTTCATTTGTGAATTTACATCTCATTTGCTGTGCTAAACATGTAATTTTAGGCAGATTTTTGAAGACTCCCAGTTACCCAAATTTCCTTCAGCTCAGTGGGGAGTTACCTGCCAAGAAGGTCTTGAAAATTCATCTTTCCAGACATATCCCATCTCTAAAGCTCATGTCCTTCAGGCTCTGTTAGATTGCTTGTGAAATGAGACTGATGTGGCTTGCTTTCTTGGGAGATGAAGAAACAGAAGGATTTTGGGATAGGTGGTGGTTTTGTGCAATGGATTTATTTTTTGCACGACCTGTGATTCCTGATGGATTTCTGTTCATTCATTAAGTCCCTGGTGTTATGACAGTGTTAATTTTTCACTGTGGATTCACTTTTTTAGCAGAAACTTATGAGCTTGGTTGTTGTCTTGCCTTAGGACTTTGACTCATATTTGATGCTGTCACTGAAGAGCTATTTTAGAAGAGGCTGCATGATGAGAGGTGCTGTCTTTCAGCTGATATGTTAAATTGAGGTCGCTTCTGTCAATGCCCCTCTTAAAAATCACCTCTGTGTTTTGTCAGACATTCCATTTCCCAATGAAATTACTTCTAAAAATCAAGGACTGTGGATGAGATATTACAAAGCCCATTATGGTGGCTCTGTTTGCCCTGTCTTCATTGCGCTACTGCTATTTCACTTACCATTTTTGTCAGGACTTATATTATAAAACTCAATTTTACTCCGTTCTGTATCACAAAGAAGCATATGTCACGCTAACTCCACTGAGCAAAGTAAGATTACTACATGAAATCTTCTATCATCTTGTGATATATATACACACAAGATTACTCAGAAAATAACTTGTCACCATTGTAGACACTTCATGGTTGCTGGAAAAAACACTCCACACTCAAAGGTCACATGTGTATATATATGCTGATTTAACAGCTCTATTCACCCTTTGCTAGAGCAGTGTTGCCAGCAGAATGACAGGAGACTGGTAAAGCTTCTTTTACTAGGCTTTCCTTACTTTCAAGGAACACTTTCTGATCCCTTCTATGCAAAGGATGGAAGTTCCTTATTTAATATAAGGAAACAGAATTTAGTAACTGCATTATTTTGCTGAAATAAAAGCACTCTCAACTCTGTTTCACCTTGGACACTCTTAAGACTCCAAATGTGTCACAAGGGTTGCTAGTCAGCACACAGTGATTTCAGCATTAGATTTTACACTTTCAGGTTGTTAATTCCTTGTTTGAATCATATTGGGTATTTTTTCTTTTTTCTTTTCAATACAGATACTCAGTTCAAACATTTCAGTGTCTCTGCTTGTTTCAGCTGCAATGTTAAGAAGCAGAGTCCCCTCACATTCTTTGTAGGCTGAAATCTTGTAGCCCGTTCACAAGAACAGGACTTGGGAAAGCTGGGGTTAGGTGCAGCTCTCTCCTCCATGCTCTGTTCACTGTTTTCCTCCTTGACATGTTTCAGTGGTGATTTCAAAGGCAAGAAGGGTTCCTTTCTTCTGCTCATGAAAAGCCACTTGGATTTTGACAATTTGTAACCTGTTGAAATATAACCTTTATGATTAGTGTCCTGTGCCTTTGAGTTGTTTCCCAAAAGCGCAGCAGGTTTTCCTGTGCGCTTCCAGCTGAGATGGGTGGTTTGCAAACTTACTTTTGATGTGTTCTGACTTACTTTGTATGTATCTGGAACCAAAGTTTGTTTTAGCTGTGTGACTCTGGTTGATTTCTTGTCTTGAAACATTTCACAAACCCACTAAGTTTCTTTGATAGCTGTTGAATTTGATAAGAAGAAACAACATTTCCCATTCTTATTTTGTCAGTATACAAAAATGATGTCCTAAAGTGCCTTGACTTCTAACAGACCCACACTCAGTGTTTCACATGGTCCTGATACGGCTTTGTGTTAACTGATTTCATTAATGGTTCCAGTGATATCTTACCACAGAAGAATGTTATTTGTGACCCACTCATGTTGTGCTCTTTCTAGTCCTCAAATCAATAAATGCACTTAAAAAACTAAACTCTAAAAACATCAATTATAGATAGAGGCAAAGGCCACTCTGTCAAATTCCTCTCCCTATTTCTAAATAAAGGAATTATAAAGCAGCATGCAATTTGTGAAGTCTTGTGACAATGTTTATTTTTATGTATAAATTACACTGTAAAGGTTCTGTTTTGGAAATGGAATGGAAACATTTCAGTGAGCAGGATTCCTGCCCACTTAATAAAAATGGAGGTCTCACCTAGTGTATTGTGTAACAGCAACAGCAACCAATCTAGAAACAGGATTGTGCTGTCAGTATCTCCATGTGGAATTACTCGTTCAGTGTAAAATGGCAGCAGTTTCTGCACTTTTACAATAACCAAGCTGGGGCTTAAATTGATATCTACCAACTTGATTTAAATTCTAGCAATTATATTAAATAAATAGATAGACACCATTTCTAAAGCCCTGAATGCTGAAGTAAAATTTGAAACTTCCTAATTATGTCAAATGCTGTCATGAAGAGTTCACTTGAAAGCAATTCAAACATTACAGAGAAGAGTACGGCTTAGTCAGCTTATTATTTCTTTCACTTAACTTGAGTCCTAATGTGAAATTGCTTTAATAGCTTTGTTGTCATTTTCAATGTTTTACAGGCTTTCTTTCTCCACAGAAATTTTAGTCACCATATTCCATTTATGAATCTTTACTTAATGAAATCAGGATTAGAAAAGTTGGCAACCTTGTAGGCATAATTCTGTGTTCATTCTTAGGGCAGAAGTAGCATAGACAAGAAGAATGTAGTTCTATTGCTTGACAGGCATGGTCATCTGGATCATGCTGCATCCATTAAAGTCGTCATCAAAGCCTCTGGAAACAGCAGCACTGTGTCCTATGCTCTGAATGGCGCAGGTACTCTCAAACCATTTCCTGGCAAAGTCAGCTGAGTCACTCAGCTTTGCACTGAAGGAAAGGAGAAGCATTTCCTTGTTTCTTCTACTAGCAGAAGTTTTGGGGAAGGAGCCTATGGCAAGGGATGGTAACAAGCCATTATACATGATTGATAGCAGCCTTCCAGTATCTAAAGGGGGCCTACAAGGGTGCCAGAGAGGGACTCTTCATCAGGGACTGTAGTGATAGGACAAGGGGTGATGGGTTTAAACTGAAACAGGGGAAATTCAGGCTGGATATAAAGAAGAAGTTCTTTACTGTGAGGGTGGTGAGGCACTGGAACAAAGAAGCGGTAAATGCTCCACCCCTGGCAGTGTTCAAGGCTAGGTTGGACAGGGCCTTGGGTAGTATGGCCTAGTGTGAGGCTTCTCTGCCTGTGGCAGGGGATTGGAACTAGATGATCTTAAGGTCCTTTCCAACCCAAACCATTCTGTGATTCACGATCGATAGCTGATACATGCTGCCTTGAAACATGAATGTGAATTGTGACCTGAATTTCTGTTTCACTTGTTCAAGGTCGTACATTAGTCTTCTTTTGGAATGGAAGAATAACTTCCAGCATTATGAATATGCTCATTTTTTCTGTAACTTTACCGTATAGGTTGTGAAGCAAGTTGTCTGTACCTGTGTAATGTGAATGCAAGACACTTTTACTGTTAGTTAATAACACTTAACATTTCCGCCTTACTTTAAATTGCTGGAAAGGATGCAGAGCTGTCAACTCTGCGGCTTTGGGGTCTTTCCACAGTAGGTAAAGGCACTTGTGCTAACTATGTGATAACTAAAAGGTAAAAAACCTTATGATTAGGTATATGTACACAGCCTATATTTCTGTAGCAGACATAATTTCATCTATTTTCAAGGTAGCATTTATAAGTAATTATCATTTCTGAAATGTTAACTTCTGCAATAGAACCAGTCTATCTGATTTGTCTCTTTTGGTTTGACTTAAAAAGGGCACTATTGAACCAGTGTTTGAATCAGTGCTAGTCTGCAGAGATGCTGGTGAAATGTGCTATCCAGAAGGTGGCTAAAGGGACAGGTACACTCTCAGCTAGAGGTTAGCACACCTGATGCAGAACATCAGGTTGGTAAATGTGCAACATGGTGCAAAATCAGCCAGTGTAGCTCCAGCCGTGACTGGCATGGTTTAAAGTAAGCTTTGACCTTGCCCTGAAGGAATGAGGTCTCACACATTCTGGCTTCTTGGCCCTGATGCAAGGGGAGTAACTTTCAGCTAAGAGATGGCAGCATGCCATTTTAGGGCAGTGATACTGCCTGAGGCAGTCTTGCACTCAGTGCAGTCAATGGCTCAGTATAACACATACTGAAAGGGGTGGGAGGTGTTCTGTTGATTGATAGGAGCTGGACTTCTCAAATAAAACCATCAACCTCTGAGATCAGGATCTGGCATCCAGTTTCCTTTCTACAATTTTAAGCACCTTTCCTGACTTTTTTGTGAGCATGAGAGAGACTTTAGAGAGCCGTCTTGAAGTCTACAGCAGGAGTTGAAGCAGCAGAAATATTTTGTCTTGTTTCTGTTCTAACCAGATATATGGTTGATTATGGTGTTCTCTTGTATGATACCACAGAACAGATCTAGCAGTTAATAGCTCTGTTTTGAAAGCTGTGTACTTTGGCTTTAAATAGCATTCCATGTGGAAAATTGGCACAGCAGGTGTCAGCTCAGGATATTCAAGAGTTCTTCCTCCCTCAGCTACTGAATCAGGCACAGGAAATGGTCCAAGGATTTTGTGGTTTCATGTTCCACTGAGCCGTTTTTCATTGTCATTGCTACTGTTTTACCTCCCATCCAGCTTTCCACAAGTTTCTTTAAATGAATGCAAGAAGGAGGACTGTGTGACCTGCAGGCTTGGTAGTGTCACCTCAGTTCCTGAAGAGGTTACGGAGCAAGTCATGTTTGAAGCTACTTCCCAGATGTTTGAAGAGTGAAAAAATGACTGAGAACAGCACAGATTTACCGGGACATATTGCACCTGACAAATTTATTACCTTCTAGAATAAAATGAGTGTTCTGTGGTTGAAAGAATAGCTGTGAATGTTGTTTACCTTGACATGGTTTCCTTGTAGGCAGACTGGTGAGACAAGGATCAGGTAGTGAATGAAAAACTGGGCTGTTGGCTTGAAGAGGAGTAATCAATGGTTTGGAATGAAAATGGCACGCAACTGAAAATTATCTTTCTTAGTGATCACTACTGGGGTTAATACTGTTGAACAGCTTCGTGGAATTATAGAATTGTTCAGGTTGGAAAAGACCCTTAAGATCATCAAGTCTAACCATTAACTAGCACTGAGGAGTCCACCACTAAACCGTGTCCCTAGCCCACATCTGCATGTCTTTTAAATACCTCCAAGGATGGTGGTATTTAAACCATCATCTTCCATGGACAGCCTGTTCCAATGCATCAGCATGAAGGGGCAATATGCACCCTCAATGAGTTCATGAATGATGACAAACAGTGTGTGTGGGAGGGGATCAGTGTTAGAGCAGTGCAGAGGTTCCATGCAGAGGGTCCTCAGCGAGTGGGAGGAATGGGTTGGTAGAAGCCTCATAATGTTCACAACGCAAACACACTGTTCTGCCAAGACAGATTAGTACAGGCTGGGGGCCAATTGGCTAGAAGGCAGCTCTGCATTTAGACCTGGGGGGTCCTGATGGGCAACAAGGTGGCCATGACTCAGCAGGAGCAAGAGCAATGAGAGCCAAATGCATATTGAGCTGCCTTGTCAAGACTGTAGCCAGCAAGTGGTGTGGTTATTCCCCTCTATCCATTACTTACAGGACTCCATGTGTCTTGTGGAGAAGTGTGTTTGGTTTTGACCTCCTGTACAAGAGAGAGATGAATAAACTGGAGCAAGTCCAGCAGGGAGTAAGATGGTTGGGGAGCTGTAGCATAGGAAAATTAGGAAAGTTAAGGCAGTGCAAGGAAAAGTGGAGAATGCTGTGCTTGTTTACGCCTGGGCAAGGCTAAGGGAGGATCTAACTGCAGTCTTCCACTACCTCATGGAGGGATATAGAGCAGGGGGAACTAGAACTGCACAGCAAAAGGACAAGATGCAATGGATACAAGTTGCTACATAGAAAATGTAAAGGCATTGGGAAAGTTTATTAGCTTTTAGGTACTTTTATTTCACAAGGAGGGTGCTTAATACTGGAGCAAGTTGTCCAGATAGGTTGTGGAGTCTCCAACCTTACAAATACTGTAACTTGTTAAGTCCCTGAGCAGCCTAATTTCACCTTGGAATTCACATGTTTTGAGGAGGAGGTTGGGCTTGTCAATCTTCAGAGGTCTTTTCCCACCTGACTATTCTATAGTTATCCCAATTCCATAATAAGTCTTCACCTCTGGACATGACAAACTTCTGAAATACAGGAGAGATGTAGCAAGGAGATGGGAAAGAAGTGTGAGGTTTGGAAGTTATTCTGTACATTTTTATGGAAGATTTTTTAGATCTTGCTTAGTCCTTGAGTCAGCTCTCCTCCTGATTCCCATGGCTGTATTGATCCTTAGAAGTATCACAGAGCTCAGGTAGTGCCTGAATAGCATTGTGCTCCAGTGTGCAGGACACAAGCCTCAGCTGACTTCTGGACTTGACCATGCTGCTGCCTTGATAATGCACAAATGACTAGTTTGGTTTTCCCTCCCATTTCTCCCCTATTTAGACTGCAAGCTTTCTGCATCAGGAGGTGAATTTTTACTAGCTGTTCAGCATACAGCATGCGAGGACCTCATACTGGGTGAGCCTGTAAGTGCTTTTTATTGTAAAACACCTTCTGAGGTGAACAGTGCTGTAAAAATGCAAAGTGTCATAGGTGGAATTTCTCTTAGACTACGTTTTTCACGTAACACTGAGAGAAGAGGGAAGTCCTCAGTTCTGTACTGCTCCCAGTGAGAGACTTAAATGAAGTTGTGTTATAAATGGAGATGTTAGCAATGGTGACTGGAGACTGGATTTCAATCAGAGTAATCTGAAGGAGAGAAGCTGAAGAGTCTTGTTAGAGTTAATGGGGCAAGACAGGAGAGGAGAATTTGCATTTGATCATAAGACACTCCTTGTCTCTTGGCTCCCTTCTCTTCTCTCCTCCCAAAATAAAAGTAAACCCACAGGGCTTTATTTGGGGCTGAAATCCTTATGTGACTTGGTGGAAGACTTTGTGTTGATTCTGTAGTGTTAATTTCTGGAGGGTCCTGTCAACCCTTGACTTCCAATTAATGTTGATGTAAAGTGCTCACAGGATTTATGAGCCAGAATTAAGAAAAATAACTGATGTGGACTACTGCCATAGGCTCCTGAGATTCTCTTGCAGCCAACTTTGCTGCCACTAAAATTGTTTCTGGCAAGGTGCTGCAGCTTCCTTACCCACCATTTCCTAAACGGAAGAAAATGTGGGATCATGTGCTCACTGTGGCTTCTTACAGCTGGAACAACTGTGGGAATGAAGAGTTCAGAGACCCAGTTGTAGTTGCGTTGCCATCCGTGAGACAACTGAGCAACCATAAAGCCCACTCCATGGCCAGGGGCAGATTAACTCACTGTGTGAGGGTGCTGTGTTATTACTTTCTCCTGGGTCATGCAACTGTGGGTACCACTGGGACATGGCATGGTGCATCAGTAGTGTTGAATGCCTGAACAGCCCTCCTATATTCACTCTTAAAAATTTACATACTGAGAGTATAAAGCTGTGATTTAAATTACTCCAGAGATGGCATTTCTAAAATAAATGCTAGTCTTAGGTTTGCATTAAGTTCTCCTTTGCTGGGTTTTGCTGTGATAGAGCTGGTATGAACATATGGCAGGTGACTCAGAAAGCTTCTTCCTGCTTGTCTCCTTGTTCTCATGAAGTTTCAGGATGTGATATATGAGTAATTTGTAATTATATGCAACTAGAAAGGTAATGCTGGTCTTGCAGATAAATCACAGGACTTGATGGCAGGAGATGTAGGTTCTTTCAGCCTCATTACCTTTGTGGCCTCCAGCAAGCCACTGGATTTTGGTGTCTCATGGTGCCTATCTGCTTAAGGGGGCTCAGGAACCCTGTCAAGTACAACAGAGGCTCAATATTTACAGGTTTGGTGAACTTTTAATAGACTGTTGCATGAAGGTTAATGATCTGATAAATAGAGCTCACTCAGGTAGCATGTTTCTGGTGAAAACATTGCTGCTCTTAGGCCTGTTGTTTGGAAACTGGATTGAAGTGCATGCAGGGGAGGAAAAATAGCAACAATGCCTCAAGTCTACGTAGAGTTATGGCAGAATGCAGCTTCTGCCTTTAGATTGTAGCTACGTTGCTATCTGCAGTAAAGAACTGGGTTTATGATGGTCAGTATTATAATAGTGTAGCTTCAGAAGAGGAACTTAAATCCTCTGAAATTAATAGGCTATAATTTGGTACCTTCACTAAATACATAATTGAGAAGAGGTCACTTCCAATAGCACATAGTCTGGCAGGAAGTTCTTGACCTGTGATAATCCTGGGGAAATTGATCTACAGCCTCCTGCACACAAAATAGATAGCCAGAAGGAATCTGATGTCTTTGTCAGAGATAACATTCCTACTGATTAAGGAATTTTTGGTTTGGCTCATTCTGCTGTAGACTATGATAACTGCTGTGCATGGTGACACCTGGGAGATAATAAGGTAATGAGAGACTGTTATAGAACATTTCCTGTCATTTTTCCTTTTTCTGTTGCAACACAGTTGTGATAACACAGCTTATTGTTATGTTGGCTGGAAAAGAAATATCTGTTCACATACTTCTGTAAAATCTAGTTGGACTTTTATGAGTAGTGTATTTTTATGTGATAAAGGGAGGGAGTTAAAGTGGTGAAGAGTCAGAAAGAGAAGTTGAAATATACTGATCTCAAAGTTTATGCAGGAGTCACAGATCAATTTAACTGCAGTGTGGAGAATTTTGATTCCTGAATGCATTTTCTTTAGTGTGATGATTTTTGAATAAGCCTTTAAGGTTTCTGTATCTTTAAGAATTTTGTCGTTTTCTTAAAAGCATATAGGGCTAATGGATTGACTTGTAGCATAGTAAAGGCCGAGTAAAATTTTTTCCTTAAGCTTATGATTGTGGTACCTTTACGTGTCTCTCCCTCTAGCTGATTGAAATCTGTGTTGATAAAAGTTGAATTTGAGAACAGATATTAACCTTATCTATTCATATATATATATGAATATTCACACATATCCATACATATTCACACTTGACATATTCACACTCTACAAAGATAACTCCTTACTCCTGCTTTTACAAGTGGTCTAATTAAATTCAGTGGAACTTGTCACAAGACTCAGATTTGATGTGTTTAGGGCATTTTAGATTGATTCTAAAATAGTGCAGCACGCTTAACTTCTCTGTGGAGTTTGACACTAATACTGTCTAAGGTTTGATATGGAATAGCCCAGCTGTGTGCTGTTAATCAGTTACTGTGCCTCACTCCATATGTTTGTTTGTAATTCCTGTGTCTCCCTTTAATTGTTTGATAACTGATGGGAAGTGTTATTGCTGTTTGTCAAGTGCTTTGAAATCCACCTATGAATGCTGTTATAAAAGTGAAAGGCTGCTCCTTGGCAATGGCAGGAAGAACAGGCATCACTCTGAATGTGGCCCATGGAGTTATCCTTATCACTCCCTTATCATTACTGGGCTTTATGACAAAATAAATTAAACAGTGGGATATGACTGGGCTCATTAAAAACATATTTTGTTATTAAGCATCCTATAAAGATCATACTGTAATATCAATTACTGGCTTCAGCAGGTTTGGGAAATGGGAGCGTCAAAGTACATGAAAGCCAATATGCACCAGTGGTGTAGTCATTGATTTTCATAGGACTATGGGAGTCAGAAATGGAAACTGATATTGCAGTGATGTCCTGGGTAATTGACCATTTAAGTGAGTTGGTAGTAGTCCTGTAGGTAAAAGAAGAGGTGCCCTTCTTTGGTGCCTGTTCCATATTAGTGAGTTCCCTACTTAGTCTTTTATGCTTGTTTCATTCACAGTAGAGCTCTAAGTACCTGATCTTGACTTGAGAGTATTTGGTATCTTGCAGGATCAGGAGTTGTGCTTGCTGAAGCTTGCTGCATTTAATTTAATTGTATCATTTTATTCACTGTTCCTGACTCCATCTGTCCCAAGGGAAACATAGAGAAGGAAAAAGAGAAGGGGCAGAGTGCCGGTAAACTATAATAGCAGAAAGAAGGAATTAATTCTAAACTGCTTTGAAACATGCTTTCTGTAAGCAGTGTTGTCCTCCCAAGTGGCAAAGAGCTTAACTATTGAGAAGAACTGCAATAAACCTGGTTTTCTTTCAGTGGCATAACATAGTGTATTGATAATGAAGGCCTCTTCCAACCCAAATTATTCTATGATTTTATGATAACACCTACTTACAAGCACTGTATAAAATGGGTTTTCTAACCTAGGGAAATCGTCAAGAGGATAGAACCCAAAAACTCCAGAAATCCATATTATGATCACAATTTCTAGTGAGGATCATAGGAAAGATTAATGAAAGACTTAAAAGATTTTTGAGTAAAAGGCAAGTCAACAATTACAGTCCAATATGTTGCTTATGATCATTGCCTTTAACTATCCATTAGACATTCTAAAGGTATTGTCAGCTTTAATATGTAGATCTTAAAACTATACCGTCTTTATAACATGTTACAGTCATTTAACCTTTATAAAATATTTATAAATTAATCCTTATTATAAATCTAGCCCATATCTTGTGTCTTTGTTTCCACTCCACAACATGCTGCTTATTGTGCAGTTCAATATTGTCTTGTTGCTTCCTCATATTCCCCCATCTGCCTGTATGTAAGAAAACAGTATTTTCTTTAGCATCCCCATGGTACTGTGGAACTGTGCAAATATGTCTAATTATACACACAAATATTATGAATGTCTTCCAGAAGATTAGTTAAGGAAATGCCAGAATGAATTTTACCTGTCCCAAAGGAGGCACATGCAAATGCAACCCTGATGTGAAGGGCTCCCATTTCACAGAATATGGAACTGGGAGTTACGCCTCTGTGTGTTGTTGTACATAAAGCAGTGTTCCTTCCCTTCCTCCCATGTCATGACAACCTACCATGTGGCAGGATCAGCATGACGGTGGGCATGGAAGGAAGATCCAGGCTCAGTGACATGTCACTTAGTGGGTTCTTTGTTAGCCCACTTTGGAGCAGAAGAGTACTTCTGAATTGGATCTTCCAGTTGTCAAAACTTACTGCACATTTCTTTGCCTCACAGAGCAGTTGCAGTTTGGATGAGGTATTGCTTTTAGAGAATAGCAAACCAGAAGATGCATTAAGCATCAAATATGCCTCAATCCTTAATAGTGAAGACTGAAACCATGAAGTGCCCTCAGCACCATGAAGTTCTCCAGCATGGATTGAATTCACGCCACATAAAGGCTTTTGGACATTTGAGAGTTTGTGCAGCACACAGAAAGTACTTCTAGAGCTATATAAAGGCCCAGAGGGCAAGTATGTTGTGATGTTTGCTGCCGTTCAGCACCTTGAAAAATTTGCTTCTTTTTTGTTTTCTGGGATAATTCCTACCTCAATATTAATTTCTGTCTTTATAAGCACTATCTTGTGTTGCAGTCTGTCTTTGCTGAACAGAACCTTGATCTCTTTTACAGTATCTATCTCTTTTTCCTATCTTATTATTTATGCCCAGTCCCTGCAGTCTTTCCAGGTGAAAATGTCTCGCTGCTTCAGCCTCCCAGAAGGTTCATCAAGGTACCTGCTGTGGCCCCAGGAATATGATCACATTTCTTATCTTGTGCTGTGAGAAAGCTGAAAACTTGTCTGGTGACAGAATAACCCAATAGCAGAACAAAGAGCTTGGCGACTTCAGGATAGCTTCTAGGTGTAATGGGCCAGACAGTCAGTGGTGGACAAACCACTGTAAGATGAAAGTTGTCTTCATAACAGTAACTGCACTTCTGGGGAGATACAGTGGATGTATCTGAACAGCTTTTCAGGTGGGACCACACCTCTGAGGCTGCCATCAGCTTGGATGTCTGTGCTCTGGGTCCTAGGAACATCATGCAGAGATCCTGGAGGAGAACCCAGCATCTAATGCCACTCCAGGGCCAGGGCATGAATCCCACAAGTGACTCCAGAGAAAAACCTGTCAACAGAGGGACATCTCTTTTACCGTCTCTCTGCTGTGGCAGGTATCAGCAGTCTCCTGTGTCAGAGTTAGGGTTTTCATTTCAGGGAAGCAGAGATCTGCACCAACAACGTGAAGGATCCCACCTTCTTCCCGTGAAAATGACAACTGCAGGCTGGGTTTGTTTCAAGCCAAGGGTTTATCTTGATCTCCTGGTACATGAGAGAACTACAAAGTTTTCTGTCTCCCTTAGTATTTTACCCCTAATTTAAACTTCATTCTGATGAAGACAAGCCATGAGAAAAGCACCAAGCTTAATGTCAGCACATGAACTATATGTTTATTTTAGGCAAGTAGCCATAATTAAGACTTAGCTTCTTTTCTTTTCCTTTTTTTGGCCTGTATGGAAATGAAGAAACAATTCTGAGTTATTTACCAAACTTGCTTGTAATGATGAAGTAGAATAAAATCCAGGTCATTTAAAATTATTTTTTAAATTGAAACAACACTTCCTTTTGAAACATCTTTAAAAAAAGCCCTTTAAAACATGAGTGTATACTAAATCCTGGCTTTAGTAAAGAGTAATTTCAGTCATTTGTATACATTAAAAGTGTATTATATTGTTCATAATGTTTTTGATAGCCAACCTCTGCAGTCACTGATTAAGTGTTTGAAACCACAGGTTACTGAGTCTATAATACAGAATTAGGGTTTTTTTCTGCAGACATCAAAAAAAAACCCCTCCTTGTTTTGGCCTTTTCAAATATTTCAGTTCAATAACTGTTTAACTTCAAGCTGAGAAACTGAAAAAGCAGTTTTCTCTCCCAAACCATTGACAGGAGGATCTGATCTCCTAATGAAACACTTGGAGACAGCAGCTACAAGAGGCGGTCGGATTAGTTTGCTCATTTTAGATGAGTAAAGCCTTCTTTATCAATTAGAAAGTTTTGAAAAGAAAATGTGAGCTGACAAACATTTTTTCCTCAGGTACACAGCAGACTGAAGGGTTTTACTTATAAACCAGCTTCAAATGCTGTGTTGTGCATTTGAGGTGAATTAGAATTTTGAAACTTCATTCGGTTTGATAGAAGTTACACAGGAGCAGGCATTTCATAAACAGGAGAGATGCTGTTCCCAAGAAACTGATTCTAAAACCCTGAAGAGTCATAATAATTGTAAATTATTCAAATTCTTAAATTAATGTATTTTTGTCAGAAAAGAGAGTAGCAGTGCATGCCACCAGTGAAAGTTAACTTGGTAAAGAATACAATTACAAACCAAAAGTCATGATTATTTAAGGTTTTCTGCTTGGTAATTCAAATTATTATTAAAATCTGTGACTCAGCATAGTGCCAAGTCATCAGTAATTCAAAGGCAGCAGCCTAACTTTCTTTGCTCTTCAGACAGTCTCAGTATTTAAAGATAGAACTTTCTGCGGCAAGATGGAAAATAAAGGAAAGAGTCTGTGAAAGGAGATTGACAATTAGGTTTTCAGTAATTCCCCAGTGCTAAAATGCTTACTCAGCAGTTGAAGCTGAATTGAAATGATCTTACCTATATTGAAATGCTAACTTCCTCTGCAGGTAATCCCTTTCATTGCAGCATCTCATTCAGTTGTCAGTCTAAGGCTATGGATGGCCTTCAGCTTTTTTAGTTTCTTTTTTCTTACTCCTGGTAACATTTCCTCTGTATTTTTAGCTATAAGTAGAAAAAATAAACTGACCACCATCTGAGCCAACAAAAGCAGTTTACCTTTGGATAGGAACTTAATGGAGAAACAACAAAAGCCTTCAGAAGACCATTAATTTGGACTGAAAAGGCTGAGAGATATTTTAATTGTAAGGCTTTTAAATTCAGTGGTTATTTCAGGTCATTTCTCAATGGGTTGGTGGTTTCAGATGACAGATGCTTCTATATCTGAACAAACATAACTAATATGAAATTCAAATCCTGATCAAACAAAAAATTAATATGAATTTCATATTTTCTTGCTTTTAATAGGCACAGATGTCTTGCCAGTGGCTCAGGCTCTGTCAAGCATCAGTGCATCTCTTTTTGTGGGCTCAGACATAAAGGTATAGAGCTCTTTCTAGGTGTGTGCCTTGCATGCAGAATCAAACTCATTGATATTCAGGTGTAACTGATGTTGATTTTCTTGAATGGCAGTCGTGGTCCTAATGTAAACATCCTGAAACTCTTTCCCTTTCCAGTACAATATGTATTTAGTAAGTTAGGACAAGAATGGTCCTACCTCACCAGTGAATCACGTCCTCTGGGATTGCAGGCAATGCGATCATTAATCCCATTAACAGACTGGTGCAGCGCTGTGCCTCTTACTGCTTGACAGTGGGTAAAAAAGGTAAAATTGCAGGTTCTTGTTTTATCTTCTGTCAGGGTACTGGAGCTAAGCAGTGCCCTAAATGAAGTATCCATTTAGTGAACAACGAAGTATATGAGCACAAGAATTGCCGTGTACATCAAAATACTGCATGTCTAATCCAGTATCCTAGGTTTGACTATGTCCTCTTCCAGAGTGAGGGTTAAGAAAATCTTTTCTGAATCATCACACACTGCACTTCCTCTGGAGGAAGCCTTTTTGTAATGGCTCTCAGTGAGAAATCCACCCAAACATGAGGCTTAATGTTTTTTTACTCCTGCTGTATAACTTGTGTGTTCATCCTGTTTATATAAACATTTATGTGTTGCTTTTAATGCCTCATAGTGATGAGTTTCAGAGGTTAATGCGACAATTTTTGTATTTTAAATGTTTCTGCCTTTTTCTTTCACTGCTTCACTGAATGCAGGTGTACCGAACCATGGCCGACTGTGGCTATACCATTGTTTAATTTGTATATTTCCATAATATGCCTTCTCATTGGCATCTTGCTGAAGCACTTAGTTTCCTCCATTATCTTTGAAAAGAAGATGACCAGAACCAAATGCACCATTTCAGCTGAAGTCATACTAATGACTAGAATAAAGTGGCATGCTATTATTATTTTTATTCTTTTCTGTATCATTCCATTGCAGAAAATAAAGCCAAGAATCATCATCTTCTCCCCTCCTTCTCCCATAATCCTAACACACTGTTTGCCTCTTTATTTGCAGTTGTGTGTTGATTGGAAGCTTTTGTATTCAATCTGTTTACAGTAGTGCTTCTGCCTCTTTCCTGAAAGGTTCTAATTAGTTTAGAATTTATCAGTGTCTAAGTAACTCAGACAGGATTAATGTGTAGGGACTGTGTCTTGGATTAAAATCCTAACGTGTTGGATTGCTGGGCAGACCAGTGAAAGGCTGAAATCCTTTTCATTTCTAAGGCGGTTTGATATGGTAATGGCCAAAAATTGTCACCAGTGTGAATGGAGTTTGTGGTGGTATCGTATTAGCACTTCTCTCATAACTGGTGTGTTTTTAGGAAGTCTTCACCAGCAGCCCAAGGCTGGCATGAAGCAGAGCCTGTGCGGGTGTCTCTGAGAGGTGGGTCAGAGTGAAAAAGCTAACACTGCTGCTTGCTCTAAGTCTAAAAAGGCCCTGGGGAAGGGGAGGGCAATGGTTTTTTTTTGTCAGTCAGGGACTTACTTAAACGATATTTCTGCTCTTCTGAAGTGATGTCTTGAGTGTCTTTTGCTCCTTGAGTCAATGAGTCAGACAGCTATGTTATACCATTCCTTTAATAACCTAACCCAACTCAGCCTTGCGGCAGCTGAGGCACGGACACCAGTTGTGGTGCAACTGAAATAATTTATTGAGCCAGCTTACAGGCTTTTATGGACCCTTGCCTAGCGGTTAGTGTTGGTTAGCTCCTCCAGTACTTTCCATCATGCAATATCATGCGCCTTTTCCATCCAATAGCATTACTGATCACGTGCCCTCTCAACCAATCACACTATTGTCCGTGTGCCGTTGCTTGAGCAGCTATTTTTATCCAGATGTATAAGCACATTTTTCTGCTACCACTTCTTGCTACACTGTAACCTCCCATTTTCCTTGAACACACATTCTTTGTCCCCTTGGCCCACATTGGTAACTTTCCACTGATACTTGGGAAAGTACCGAGTTACAACATCTCATCTTTGCCTTCAGTAACTTCTTTGTTTCTACATTTACAGTTCTTGGGGATTATCTTGGTGTTCTGTCTTTGGTTCCTCTTGACTTCTTGTCGTGGTTTAAGCCATAACTCATGCAGTTCGCTCACTCACTCCCCCTCTTTCTTCCCCCTTCTCCCAAAGGGATGGGGAGGAGAATCGAAAGAATGCAACTCCCACAGGTTGAGATAAGAACAGTTCAGTAACTAAAGTATAACGCATAGCACTACTGCTACCACCAACAATAATAATGATAAGAGAAAATACAAGTGAAGAGAATACAACCACTCACCACTGATACCCAGCCCGACCGAGAGTGAACACCCTCTTCTGGGTCCCTGCCCTTAGTTTTTACATCCCGGGCATGACGTGCTGTGGTATGGAATACCCCTTTGGTCAGTTTGGGTCAGGTGCCCTGTCTCTGCTTCCTCCTGGCTTCCCCTCCTCCCTGGCAGAGTGTGAGGCTCAGAAAGTCCTTGGTCAGACCAAACATTACTGAGCAGTAACCAAAAACATCGGTGTTACCAGCGCTGTTCCCAGGCCAAAAGTCAAAACCACAGTGTCACACCAGCTACTGAGGAGAAAAATGTCTGCTACTGCTGAACCCAGGACACTTGCATTTTTCACTTCTCCCATGGTCTGCAGCTGATGAGGGTCAGCATGTCTGTGCTCTCATCCAGGTCTGCTGGCACAGCTTCTTGTGCAACATTCCCCACAAGCCTAAAGATGACTGATGACTGTGGCCATGGCCAAGGGATCCAGCAGTAATAATACATTCTGATTAGGAGGCACCTATGCCTGAGGATTGTAGCTTCATTAACTGCAATGAGCATGAAAATGCATCAAGCTGAAATATGGCCAAGAGTGAAGGATATGAAAAGTTGGAAGAAAATTACCATTTACACCCCTTTGCCTCAAAACACTTAAAATGGACAATAATGTATGTCTGTACAGGTTCAATACCATGTACAGCCTATTACCTGGTTGAGTCCTGACGTACATATAGATACGGAAATCTCATTTCATGGCAAGGATGTGCATGGTGTATTCAGAGTGAAACAGGCACCATGCTGGGTTCATGAATATCAATATATGAGTAGTTATCTATCGTTTTAAATTGATATGGATAGTAGACAGGTAGCAGATTGATATCTCTAGTACATGTGCATATATATTAGATACAGGAATAAAGTAAAAAATATCTTTGCCTAGTATATGTCTGACATCTTATTAATTGCACAAATTCTATCTAGACAGCACTATATGTGATGGAAAGGGGAATTTATTCCTTCCAGAAGTTTCAAATGTAAAGCAGTGAAAATTCTGCGGGTTTATTACATACTTTCTGTGATTAAAAAGAATATTCACCTATTGCATGAGTCAAGGTGTCATGATAAGTCATACCAGAGATCATCAAATATTACTTACAAGTTCAGCATATATTCCCAGGGTTCCCTCTTTAATCAGTCCATGTAAGAATCATCCTCAACATACTGAATTAGGACATTCCTGTCTCAGTACTGGACTTGTTTAACAATCTGCCAGTGATTACCATTATTAATAATGTCTGTCCTGAAGAGGATCAGGGATTTTCTATGTTTAATGCTGTGTAAGACTGGTAGGGAAGTGTCTGGCTGCTACAGTCTAAGATTAAAGATGCCGCGAGAGAAATGGAGAAGCATAGAAATATCCAAAACAAGTGGCCATTATATGTGTACACACATGCATGTATCAGGATACTCATTTTTGCTAGTTTAAGTAGAGAAATCAACCATTTAGTTTAATTACATGTTAGCTCATTTCTTCTAGGCACCATGGCAGAGGTGGGTAGTTATAAAAAACGAATGATCCAGGTGCTGCTCTCTGACCTGGTGTGTTAGATAGACATATTCTAGAACTGTAAAACACTTCTTTTTAAACCCTTTTCTCAGTCTTCTCTGGGTTTGAATCCACAGAGGGACCCAGCCTTCCAATCTCTGAATGGGGCCTATAAGCATACTTATAGGCCAGAGAGGGACTCTTCCTCAGGGACTATAGTAATAAGACAAGTGGTAATGGGTTTAAACTTAAACAGGGGAAGTTCAGGTTAGATATAAGGAAGAAGTTCTTCACTGTGAGGGTGGTGATTCATTGGAACAGGTTGCCCAAAGAAGTGGTAAATGCTCCATCCCTGGCAGTGTTCAAGGCCAGGTTGAACAGAACTCTGTGAGGTGTCCCTGCCAATGGCAGGTGGGTTAGAACTAGATGATCTTAAGGTCCTTTCCAACCATTCTATATTGGCAGTCATATGACTTGAGATTTGTTCTTTCATTGCTCCTAACTTCACATACTCTGTTCATCTTAATTATGCAAAGCGTAGGTGCCTGAACTGGTAGTTTTTCATGATACTGAAAGATTGCTTTAGCACACTGAGGAAGCAAACTGCAGCTCTCTTCCTCCATTTCTCCTGCTCCTTGCACTGCTTTTGTAGCTGGTGTAGTATCAGCCAGCTACTGTGGTTTTGTTTGTCATGATCTTTACCAGTTCATCTTTAAATCAGCTCCCTGCACAGCAAATGCTGTAGCCACACTTTGTAGTGATATATTTAAAAATTCTAATGCAGTCTTGCTACTGCTCAATATGTCTGCAAACTGTCAGCTTGATCATAGCATTCTCCTCACTCAGCGGTCTTCTGCATAAGGCCAAAATGTTGCAGCATGAGAGCAGCTTTCATCTTTTCAAACTACTTGTTTCTGCTCATATACATTCTGCACGGAGCTCAGCCTTTGTCTGTGGTTTTATAAGAAGGAAATAGAATCTCAGGAGAAATCTATTTTGTTTATTATGTCTTCTGTTGTGATTATAAAATACAGAATCTACTATTCCTTATATTGAGGAGCACGGATTTAAAAATAATGTTCATCTGAAGTATACAGGAACAGTTTTTAATCATTTTTCATTTTAAATGCATTTTCAGGTTTTCTGCGGGTTATGAGTTATTTATTACTTTCCTTTTTTCCTTACCACACAGTGTGAGGTTCTAAAGGTATTATGGAGCTCTGTTTCCACATGGACCTAGTGAACCTCCAATAAAGTTGCTTTTCATTTCAGTACCATTGTGGTGAGAACTCTCTCTCTGATTTTAAAATTGCTGAAGATCATTTGCTTTTATTCAGAGATTTGAAGGAACAACAGAATGCTATAAATAAACCTAAGAAGAAAGCCAGAACCAGATGCAGCTGGAAGCTGAAAGAAGAGATGTTGCTGGATGATGGCTGCTCTATCATCTGAATAATATGACGTGCTCCTCCTGGTCCACTGCTTTCCCCATACCACAGCAGTGGACCTACCTTTGTTAAGAGTAGGAGTGCAGGGAGAGAGAAAGGAGTGAAGTACCATGCCCTGACTTTCCTCCACAACCAGTCTCACAATAACAAGAAGCTCCTTCCTTGAGGGTCAAATGCTGAACTGTTAGGAATATTCTTCCTGCCTCCTCTTTTATTGCAGCTACATCTGTTCTATTTATCTAGACAGATATGTGGTTTTGCAGTTGTATTCATCACCTGTGGTTTAAAATTTCATTGTCTTCAGAGCAGCATCAAGAAATTTGTTGGAGTCATTTAGTGACAATAAATAATAACAGCCTGCTTTCCTAGGGAAATGACACAGCCAGATCTGATGTCACCCATCACAAGATTTAAATAGCTTGAATATGAAAAGGAGGAAGAGCTATCAGGAGTATTACATTCCTGCATGCTTTGTGAGAACAGGTAGGCTATAGAAGGAGGAGTAACCTGTTACTGTTGGAAAACCTTTGATTCACGCATATTCAGGCACCAGCATCAATCCATCTTAAGTATTAGGTTTTCAGTATTAGGTTTTCATAATGTCAGTAATTGTAGAAGTACAACTTTTAAAACAGGGGGACTCACTAAATGTTTTATTTTGATCTGCATTTATAATTGGAAAACACTTTATCCTGAATTACTTCTTTCCAAATTAGATAGCCTTTCAAATACAGCTTGTAAATATCGCACAAGAAATCATTGGTGAAACTGCAAAGGATCTTCATGTCCTTAAAAATTATTGAAAATTGTAATTCTAATTTATTTGTAAAGAAGAGCTTCGATCGCAGGAGCTCAAGGCAGATATCTCGGGCTCCCCAAGAATCTTGTGTTACCTCTCATGTACTTTAAAAGCAGATACAGCATTCAGATCTTTATGTTTGATGCATTTTTCAAACTCATGGAACTCAGGTACATCATGATGCTTTCAGAATGTAAATATTTAATACAGACTTCTTCCAGGAGATCATATTGATCCAGATCATATTGATCCTGTGCTTTTAATCGTTACAACTTTATCAGTTGTCTGACTGAAGTTTGAAAGCTCTCCATTGTGTTTTTGGAGTTCTCTTTCCATGTATGCTGAATGACCTGATTAAATTCCAGATCACTAAGACTGCAGTTAATGTAATTCACTTTCTCAGCCTCTTTCTATCTCCTCATTGAAACTGTGTGGTTTGTTTAATTATTGAAATAGTCTGCACCCCATAACTTACTGTTCAGTCTTCCAACAGATAAGCTAAGAGTCTAAGTGTGAATGAAGGGGAAAATTCTGAGCTTCTTATACAGAAGCTGTAATTCAAACAACCAAGCAGATATTTTTTGGAATGAGTAATCATTAAATCGAGTAAAATCAACACTTCCAACACTTTTTCTCTTTTGAGATTGTAAATTATAATCATAAAAGCTTCAGTAATGAAGACCAATTAAATGATGTCATATGCAGGCCATTAAGTAACAGAACATTCACCATCGCTCTGATTAGAGGGTGCTTGATTTTAGTAGAATGTTTCCTTCCTATGCAATTAGTTATACATATTTTTCATGGTTTACATCTAGTATTTTTAACAAGTAGCAAATACACCTTCTATTCAGACAGGTATTAATTATAAGGTAGAAACCATAAGTTCTGGTATTATCACTTCGTGACAGGACTTGGCCCAAATCAGTTGAACAGACTTTGCACCATATTATAAAGCAAAGGAACAGGTAGGGGCCATGTGATGTTTTTGAATAGTAAGCAATAGAAAAAAGATCTGTGTGCAACAAGAACTCTAAAATTGAAGTTGTCACCCTGCATGAGGCTTCAACTGAATGCTCAGAAACTCAGTAGTTAAAGGTCCTTTTCCCTGGTGAGTATTGATGGAATTTTACCATCACTATGCAATAGGAAGAGTTCATTACATTTTAACCAAAATTGTTATTGAAAACATTCAGTAACTAATAGTGATCTATCCAACAGACACAGACTTCTTTCTCCAGTTCTGGTTTTGCCATTATGTCTTTAATTCTATTTGTCCAGAACACATACTCCAGTCTACCCTTGCCATTTCTGAGACACTGAATCATTTCATTTCCCTAAATCCTCCTGTGACTAGATGCTGAATTCTTGCAACTCAGCAATCTTGCACCATTTCCCTTACTGAAGTAACATATTCAGTAAGAGAGAGAGTTTAAGCTTGGAGCTTTCTCACCAAGTTTCTTGGGACCCAGTTGTTCACATGGCTGGCTTGCTTGTCTTCCAGAATTGAATTAAGTTTCATGCAATTAATAGGAATAGGACATAATTCTGGTAGTTGTTTGGCTAGTTTGATAATGCCATCATAGTAGTGGAAAGTGACATGTGAATAATTGCATTTCACATGCCTCTGTTGTTATTTTAGTATTGCTCCATGCCTGAATGTAGCTTGATGGAGACAGAAAGGTGTGCTTGCTGCTGCTTTCTCCTTTTACAGTTAAGCCACTTTGCATTTAAAAAGCTAAAATGGTGATAGAAACAGAGCAGAGAGATATAAATAGAGTACTGTCTCTCAATATCCAGTAACAGATGTTTGGGGAAAAATAAAAGAAACAGGGCAAATAGTGGATAATTTTCCTGTGTTGCCATCCAACCTTTCTGTAAATGGCAACTTAGGGACTTCCAGACCTGGATGTTTCATCTCTACCATGATGCTCAAAAGCCTTGATGTGCCATTACCTCTCTCTAATGTCTCTTTATACTTCTGGCTTCCACAGCATCGTATGTGGAACTTCATTATGTTAAGAAGTATTTCATTTTGTATGTTTTAGGCTTGCTGCATGCTGAATTCACAAATTGCTTTCTCCCTACCACTTATTTCGTAGAACTATACTGTACTTCTCTTCAGTCATC
This sequence comes from Psilopsiagon aurifrons, assembly GCA_025447955.1. Taxonomy (NCBI): domain Eukaryota; kingdom Metazoa; phylum Chordata; class Aves; order Psittaciformes; family Psittacidae; genus Psilopsiagon; species Psilopsiagon aurifrons. The sequence continues at coordinate 47,809 of JAOEHY010011514.1, forward strand.
CTTCATCCAAGCTCAAGAGTCTGACTAGTCTCTTCTCATACAGATTTTGCTCATATTTCCATTCACCATTGTTACACATTTCCTCCTGGTTCTGTTACATCCTTTCTTAGGAAGATCAGCACTCCACACAGTATTTAAAGTGTAGGCACACCATATGCATGTGCAATAGTGAAAACTGTCTTTGCATTTGTTGTTAATTTCTTCTCTAAAATGTGGCCATCCTGAGGGAAAAGAATGTGTGAATTCAGCTCTTTGGTCACCAGTGTGAGACATGGACTTCCTGGAGTGAGTGCAAAGGGCCATGAATCTAATCAGAGAGCTGGCTGCTTGCTTGGTACTTCCTAGCTTATATGTGGCAGTTGCCTCTCACTTGTTTTATCTGGCTCCTTCTACTGCTTTCATATGCATGAAGTGCCATGTTCTTTCCTTCACTACCTGCTCCCCTTTCAGGGTTTTCCACTTCTACATTACTTTGCCTGTATTATTTTTTCCCGTCTTTTCTTTTTTTAGAAATCAATGGTGAAGCATTTAATGTGATGGGAGATTGGAGGTCTGTGACCCATTTTGTCAAGCAGCATATGAACTTGACAGGAAAGGTAATCTTGGCTCATAAGAGCTTGCTATGTAAATTAACTGTAATAGGGGGCTTTGACAATAGAAATGGAGCAGAGCAGTGAACCATAAAAACTAGAGGTAGTCACAATGACAGTACAAGTAGATATAGGTCCAAGTCTAGCCTGGAGACCTATAGTTCTGAAACATGGTCAAAGAAATAGTCCTTGTGTTTATAATAGTCAGAATTAAACATTTGATTCAGATACTACTGAGGTAAGAGTTAAACTTGAGAGAATAGTTTCTTGTGCCTTGGACTCATGTTCAAGTGAATACTTAAAACCAAGAAAACTCTGCAGCTACAGCAATAAAAGTGCTAAATAAACCCACTAAATACTCTGTAAGGTTAACAACAAGCACTCCCCATCATAGTGTTGCATTAATGGTTTTATGTACAGGAGGTCTTTTGTACCCATGACATGATAAAAAGTTACTATTGATAGATGAGTCATCTGCTTAAAAAAAGCTACCAAATATTCCACTACTAACAAACTACTACCTTGGATATACTTTTCTCCTCATAATCTTAAACCTGTACATACAACATGTATGGGTTTTTCAGAATAATAAATGAAAGTTGCTATAAAAATAATACAGGGGTGCTTAAGAATGACTTTTAAATGGTTCGGTGGAGTATATACTGGAACAGCAATCTAAATTCTCTCAGACAAGGTAATGGAGGGTAAAAAAGCTAGCAAGCAGAGTGACTAGAAAACTAAATGATGATATAAGCCTAAAGCATAGAAGAACTTTGAAAAACTATGCAAATGGGCCAGGAAAGTAATGTACATGTGAAAGACTGTAGCTTGAAAGGAGTAAAAGGAGTATCTGGTTGAAAAGAGGTCAAGGAAAAGACAAGCCAAAAGTGCTACTGAGTACTTCTGTTGTGGATGCATGGCGTCCATGCAGCTGAAGGCTAAATTCCCATTTGTGCTGTTTTGATTTACAATAAGGCCTATACACATATAAAATATGGCTGGTAATGGTCACCTGGTGAACCTCTCGCCTCCCAACCAGGATCAGCTGTACCCCAGCCTTTCTTGACAAAGCCTTGTTCTTCTTATCCTTAAAAACATGCATAGGCATCTGCAGTCACCAGAGGCATTCTCTTCCAAGTGTTGGCAATTCACCTTAGGGAGTGTGTCCTGGTACCTCACTTTAATAGTCCTTTCTGCAGTTTGGACCCTTTACTTCTAGCCACATCCTCAGCTGACAAGAATGAGATCTTGCTGCTGTATTAGCGTGAATCTCAAACTTTACCTCTCTACCCCCAGAATCATCCCTAATGTCTGCATGATAACTTTAGGGTCTAGTCTGGGGTGACCTCCTCACCTCTGCAGACAGGGGAGACAGGTCATTGACAAAATGGTACTGGTGCCACATTTCTGTCTAAGGTATTTTACCCAGGAATATTTGTATGTTGGCCTAATAGCTTCTGGTAACAACTGTTTTGGCTGATACCCTGGATATCTAGCAGCCAGTCACAATGTATGAGTTCTCCATATTAAGCCTGGAAGACAATCCTGGCTTGAAAAGGAGTAGACATCTTAGAGAAATCTGTGGGAATATAACCTGAAGGGGAAACATTCATAGCTGGTGAATTGTAGTTAGAATGTGTTTAGCCTAAAGTGTTCTGACATGGGCTGCTTACTGATAGCGATTTGAGAAACGCATAATAAAAATAGCAGAGAGGCAAATTCAGTTCTCATATGGAACAATTATTGAGAAAGTTGTTCCCAGTGCTTTTCTAGAACTAAAGAAGCATTGACAGATTCCTTCAGCAATAAAAAATGCTTTAGAAAGAAAGCTTAGCACCACAGTCCAGCCAAGGAGTGAACCATTGTATCACATGCGTTTGGCACAGGAATCCTGTGGGGGTTCACAGATTGTGTGTATATTGATGATCTGGCTGCTGTTGAACACAGTAAACCAGAAGATGCTACGCTGAAATTTTAAATGAGGAGAAGACTGGTTTTAAATATCTCATCCAGCATGGTTCTTTGAGGATTTGGAAGGAAGGATATTCAGGCAACATGGCAGATTCTGTACTGGTCAGTGCTACAGATGTACTTGGTCTATAATCAAGATTTTTATGCCTGGGTTTTGGAGCAATTAACTCTGATGACTTCAAAAGGGATAAGAATTTGATGTAATTTGCTCTATTTTAAGCCAGCTGGATAGTGCCACATATTATTTAGTTTTGATTAGCTTTGTCAATGCACAGGACTAGTAAATGTTAAACATTACTGTTAATCATACAGCACTGCCACTTACCGGCTCTCAGCATTCTGATCTTCAGCCAGAAGTGCAGGTGTGCAAATGAGGAATGTTGTGGCATTAAGAGCCAAACCTTCCTGCCTCTCACACCTGCATGTCTGGAAGCTAGATAGAACCAACAAAAGCTCTCCTAAAATATTATTGCCCAAGGATTCCCTACCCAAACACTTGCAAGACATGCACACCTATATACACATATAAGTAACTATATATAGATATAGATATACCTGTAAAAGAAGCAGCTGCTATTCTGAGAAGCGTAAAGCATGTGTATTGCACACAAGTTGATGTGACTCATGCTTATCAGAACAGCAGCTTTGCTGGAGATATTTGATTACCTGCAGTGTCTGGCCCTGGCTCAGTAGACTGATATATGATTATCTGAAAAGCCTCATCCTGCTCCCTATGAAGTCAATGACAATGTTCTCATCCTGCTGTGATTAGCAGGTCGTCTCTTGGCAATATTTCATTATAGTTCATACACAAGCTTCCAATTAAAATCTTTGCAAATATCTTCTTTCTTGTTGATCTGTTTTAAGGGAGACACTTAAGTATTATCACCTGCCTTCTGTATTTTTTAGTTATCTTATTGTATGTTTATATTCTTTTTTAATACTCAAAATCACAGGGCCAAAATAACTACTGGAGTAAGTGGTTTGTTATTCTACTGTTTCCAACGAAGTTAAAAATGCATAGTTTATAATCTGCATGCAAAATCTGACAAAATGCAAAATCTGGTATTAATAATCTCAGTTTTCGTAAGAAAACCTGCTGACTTTTAACACTGCGGTTTGCAGTATAGTTTTGAAGATGTTAGTTCAGAATGAAATGGGAATTTGGTGAAGTGTATTTGTGAAAGGAATCAGTCACACAGGAGATAATATGATCATATTTTTCCCTGAAAGTTGCACAGACCCTCAGGAAAGCTCTGCTGTTGAAAAGCGAGGTCCTCTTGTACAGAATGCACTGGTGCCCAATATGCATCTTCTGGAGGTCAAGGAGGAGATGAGAAGATCAAAAATAGTATGGAAGATTCATAACCTTAATAAACATTTTATCAAGAGAAGTTAGATCCTGACTTGTCCCTCCAGGGAGCTCTGTAAGGAAAAGCAAGTGTGGGTGAGAACCTCTTCCTGGTGCTCAGTGAGATTAAGTGATTCAGGAAGGAGTTAGTGCAGTTACTGCTAGAGTTTCAGCTGTGGTAACACAGCAACCATAGTACGGTAGCTGGGGAAGGTATGACTGAGCTTGTTTAGAGGTAGTTTGGTTATCTCTCTCTTTAACAGTAGATGCGAAATCTGGCTTAATGTGTAAAACTTGGGGAAACCACAATTACAAGATGATGATGGTGAATATTGGCAGAGCTATTTAAAGTGATTTAATATCATGAAGGGAAAGGAGCTTTTTGGAGAGATTGAAAGGATATCTAATTAACTGGAAATGACGGAACCAAGTCACAGCAAAACATTTAGGAAATGTATCTCATTTACACTGTGGTTACAATGGAGTGGAATTTTCTTACACTTAAGCCCATTTAAAGGCATACATCCACCTACAAAGATCACTGTAGGCTTGGTTTGCATGATAGTAAATCTAAGATTCTGAAACAATATTTATGGTAGGAGAAGAAATAAGTGAATGGCACTAGCTTTTACAACATGATTAAATTTATATATATGTCATAGGTGGTTAACTTCTGAATGGTTATAGGATATCTTTAATTCTTTGGTAGGTGTTTGGCCACCAGAACTAGCAGTTGTATTTCGGTGGCATTGCATGACCTGTTCTAGATTAGCATCCTCTGTATAACACACTTAAATGCCCTTTAATTTGGCCTGTTGAGCTAATGGCATTCCTAGAATGCAAGTATCTCTGAGATTTCAACTCTGAAAGACTACAAACCGCAGATTACTAAGTAGCCACTCCTTTTAGCTGTGCTGCAAATGGATTTCCAATGTAGGTTAGGGTCACAGCATGAGTAAGGGTAAGCTGGGAATAGAAAGTCCAGATGACATATATGACAGCTTACACTGGGGCATCATTGGTATGGGAAATACTACTTACAAAGTCAATCCTTCTCCTTTGAAATGCTAATGCTTAGGGATGCAATGGGCATGAAGTCAGTATTTTATTCACATTTAACCCTTTTAAAAATGCACAAAAATGTGTTTCAAGGGATGCAAAGGAAGATTCCTAGTGAAATCAGTGGATCTCCTTGCACGACTTCAATTAACTGCATGCTCAAGGTGTCTGCTGATTTGTGAGCCTTGGCACAGGACCTTCCTTCATTGCTCTTCCTTGTCATTGCAAAGTCAGTAATATATTCAACATATTTTCCATAATTCATAACCCAACAGTGACAAGCACTGTATCAAATGCTGCTGTAGTGACTGAACGGATGAAGTCCAGGGGCCATGTGCAGTATTCCACCACTTGACAAAGAATTAGACTGGTTTTGGGGGTGGGAGGAGACTCAGACAGTATAAGAAAAGATTAAGTACACACCTGATTGTAGTCATTGAATCCCAGCCAACACCTGACTGCCATTCAGCTGCTCACTCACTGCCTAGCCCTTGGTGGGTTGGGGGGAGAATTAGAAAGAGGTAAAACCCCTGAGTTAAGTATGGTTTAATCATTAAAATAAAGTAAAATATAATAATGCTAATAATAATAATATGAAATAAAAAGAGAGAGAGGAACAAACCCTAAGAAAAGACAAGTGATGCACAATACAATTGCTCACCACCTGCTGACCGATACCCAGCCTGACCTGAGGAGCAATCAGTCCTTTCCAGGTGAATCCCCCCAGCTTATATACTGGGCATGAGGTCCTGTGGTATGGAATAACCTGTTTGCTAGTTTGGGTCAGGCGTCCTGTCTTTGTTTCCTCCTGGCTTCTTGTGCCCCTCCTTACTGGCAGAGCATGAGACTGAAAAGTCCTTGAGCAGGGTAAGCATCACTGAGCAACAATTAAAACACTGGTGTGTTATCAAAATTCTTTCCAGACTAAATCCAGACCACAGCACTGTATTAGCTGTGAGAAAATTAACTTTATTCCAGGAAAAACCAGGGCACCACTTCACATTCATACTGATACCTTAGGAATAACTACTAATACAGCTAAGTTAAAAAAACCTAGAAAATGAAGATGCTTTGAAAATAAAGTGCTGGAAATAAAATAAGTAGGAGAAAAATTCTGTATCCAGCCAGCTACAACTGAATATCTTCACTAACGTTTTTTTTTCGGCTGACAACAAAGACCCCATGAGAAGTCTTTTCTTTTTTTCTTCCTCAAACAGAAGATTTGTGTCCTATGATGCAGTTCTATGCAGGCTAAAACTGCAACAACACTGCTGGAAAATTGCAGGAACAATGATTTATTCCTGAGTTGAAAGCTGAACCAGGGAAAACACATAAACACTGCACTATAGGCACAAAGGGTGATTATTTTTGCCACATGAAACAGCTTTAAAATTCATGAGAAAAAAGTAATTTTTGACAGTATGGTATAGGTGGTTTAGATCTTACGAAAATAGCTATGGCTGCTATGTTTGCTTTTCAGCTGCTGTCTTTGCTGTACCATTCAGGTATTTTTAATGAGCTTTCTTGAATAAGGCTTAGAGTAGTTATGTTTATTGATGGATGAATTTCTATGATTGCAACAGACTAAAATTGCAGAACCTTTACAATAGCAGAAACAAATCTGTGGCCTTATTGTATTTTTCTTGAGCAAGCTGTCTTGGGAGAAAAGATCTGATTGTTCTATTTGATGGTTGTTTTTTTTTTTTCCTCCTGGTTGTATTTACTTTAAGTATTTTGGTGGATAAATGCTTTTCTGCATGCTGCTCTCTGAATCGTAGAATCACAGAATGGTTTGGGTTGGAAAGGACCTTAAGATCGTCCAGTTCCAACCCCCTGCCATGGGCAAGGATGCCTAATACTAAATCATGTCACCCAAGGCACTGTCCACCCTGCCCTTGAACACTGCCAGGGATGGAGCATTCACAACTTCTTTGGGCAGCCTGTTCCAGTGCCTCACCACCCTCACAGTAAAAAAACTTCCTCCTTATATCCAACCTGAACTTCCCCTGTTTATGTTTAAACTCATTACCCCTTGTCTATCGCTAATCCCTAATGAAGAGTCCCTCTCCAGCATCCTTGTAGGCCTTCTTCAGATATTGGAAGGCTGCTATGAGGTCACCATCATATATGAAATTAGAGTGAAGTATGAGAAGTGAGCAGTAGCTTTGTTACTAAAATATATATTAAAGTCATGCTCTGGTTCTTTGTCAAATTTTACACTTTAGGTGATGCAAATTCATATTTTATATGCTCTTTCATGATGGGTTTCATTCTCTTTCATAATGGGTGTAAACTTAAAGAGGGTAAGTTCAGGTTGGATATAAGGAAGAAGTTCTTTACTGTGAGGGTGGTGAGGCACTGGAACAGGCTGCCCAATGATGCCCAAAGTAGATGTTCCATCTCTGGCAGTATTCAAGGCCAGGTTGGACAGCGCTTTGGGCGACAATGGTCTAGCGTGAGGCATCCCTGCCTATGGCAGGGGGGCTGGAACTAGATGATCTTAAGGTCCTTTCCAACCCAAACCATTCTATGATTCTATGAAAATCTGCCACAGCACTGCAAAAGAAAAACTAAAATGTTGAAAAATCATTAGAATGGTTTATAGAATAAGACATTAAAATGAAATTTGTGACTCCATTTTCTTTGTCTTCCAATAGCTTGAGCCTAGAGGATTAATTTATTCTGTCTTTTGTTCTTTCTTTGAAAACATGAGGACTATCACACTCTAAATGCCAACACTGGGATTTTTGTACATCTTCTGATGCTTACAGCTGGAGCTCTAAGAAAAATATTGTGAATCTATAAGCCGCTGTATAAGCTTTATATATTATTTCCTACTGACATGCATTTGCTCTTATGTACCTCTTACACAGAACTTGATTCCCAGTTTCCAAGTGAATGATACAGCAGGAATGGAAAAACACAGAAGTTTCCCAGACTTCCCCGCTTTTTGATAATCCCAAAGAAAATTGAAACAGCCACTCATGCCAGATTCCTAAAGGCAAATTCATTTTCTAAAGTGTTTGGGCTCTTGGCTCCAATTGATCTCTGTAGAAGTTAGGAGCCAAGAGCACTGAAAATGCCTACCTGCATCTTTACAGATTGAGGCTCTTTCAAGATTCCGGATCAAAGGGAACTTCAGGCTGGCATTGTTTGGGATTTGAGAGAAAATATTGCATAGGAAAGAAAAAAAAGATAAGAGAAAAAATGCTTTTCTTTTGGGTATTTTTTCATCCTGCATGTTTGTAAGAGGTACTGATAATGGACTAAAGAGAGGCTGTTCAGAACGGTTTGATATTTATCCACCAGTTTGCTTTTTTCAAGTTAGTGAGGTCATCCTGTATTCATAGGACGATACTAAAAGGTACCTTTTCTTTGGGGAAAGTGGCATCTTGTGTTGATAGAAGTAACCTGGCTTAGTACATAAAGTAAGACTTTAAGATGTTACAAAATGCGTGTGGTATTCTTGTTTTGCTACCTCAAATGCAAAGCAAGAACAATTTAAAGGAAATTGATGTTTAAATGTAGAAATAGAATTGATACGGGGAGCCTTAGAAGTGTGAAGTCCTTTGCAAGTCCTTCAGCTTGTGATTCCAAAGCCCTCCAGCCTTTTACTTACACAAAACATCTGCCTTCAGGTGTTCCGTTTTTCCAGGAACAACAGCTTGGAGAGGAATTGGCACCAGTTGTCTTTCATGTTTCTATTTGTTTAATTTTCACTATTACCCATATGGCTTTGAAAACCGGCTTCTCCAAAATGTGTGCTGGTCAGGCTCCCTGGTATCTGATAGTACACGTTTTCACAGTGCTACATTACTTATGGTATCTTGCTTTTTGGGGGGGAAGGGGAGGAAGACTTATCTTTATCTGTTCATCTAGGCCACACAAATCTATATTGGAAAGAAACAAGGGGGGAAAATGACATGAAAAGGAATAAGCCAGCTCAGAAAAAAGTACTACCCAAACAAAACTCAGGTGCTGTTCCGATAATTATGTAAAGTGGCTTCTCCTCAAGGTTTTTCCTTTAAGTAAATCTATTTCACAGATTGAAATAGCGTGACCTTCTATGATGTTTTAGTTGAGTATGTCTTCTACACAAAACCCTCTCATTTTTCTTGGTTTGGCTTTGCACCAGCCACTGCAGTATCTGCAAACCTCAGCCATGAGACAAAATTCAGCAAACTCTCTATAAAACTTACAGCAACCCACTTCCTCATCCCTTGCCATAGGCATGCAAGACCATAAAGTTGATACCCAGTCCCACACAACGCAAGCTGGCATGCTTGCAATAGAAAGGATTTGCTCTGCTCGTCAAAACCTATGAATTGGAGACTACTCATATCTGCATTCCCAGCTAAGCTTTTTCCATGAAGAGTTTGGGGGGGTCGAAGTAGCTGTAAACATGTCACACTGACTTCCCACTAAACGTTTACCAGATGGGAATGTCTCCTCTTAAAGAAATGGTGCCTTCAGGTACCCCTTGCAAAAGACCAGAAGACCGATTTAGAATGGTTTGGTATTAGTTGAACTTAACATTGATTTATTTTTCTGCTACCATTTTCTCAGAAATGCATTTATATTAGCAAAGTAAGGAATAAAATGACACGGGTAAAAATCCTGGTAAGCTTACATCAGAATGTGAGTGGTTGACAAGACATTAAAAGTGTTCCAAATAAAAGGATCTGCATTCCTGTGCCTGTATGAAGCTGACTGTAAACTTGAGAATTACATCCCTCACACCACATTTCACTTACCTAAATACCCATTTTTTTACCCAGCCTTCCAGATTTTCTCAAAGAAACTTCTTGAAATCTTAGGACAGCAAAAGCAGGAGTGCAAAGCTGTTCTTTGAGAAACAAATTCCCACAGTCTACCTTAGCCACATGAAAGAAAAAGTTCTTGTTCTATTGTGAGCTCTTAAGGTGTAGACAATTAATCCAACTCTCAGGTTTTCAGAACTCTCCTCATTAATTGTTGGTGAGAAATCATGAAGGCTGAAGACAGATAATTCTACAATAGCCACCATAACATTATGCCTTGCTGTATGTTTTCCATTTCAGACTAAGCCACTCTTTCAGGCTCTTTCAGGCATAACAAATCTATACGGGTTAGTTGTGGGGCTTTTTTTTCTGGCTGATGGAAGATCAAACTTGAGGGGCTCAAGGCAGCCTGTATTTATTGTCAGCTTCTTTTGTAAGTGACAGTAATTTTACAAGTTTGTTTCTCTTGCATTTTGTGAGCTAGAACTAGAGAAAATTATAGTAAGTATTTACCTACTTACTAGGAAAAGTCCTGCATGGTGCTGAGCTGTGCAGTTGCTTTCACTAAATGAGATGAGAGCCAATGGTGCCCAAAGGATGAAGTTTCTAGACAACCTCAGTAACATGCTGTTTATGGCCTATTTATCTATATAACCTATAAGCTATTTAACCTATATAACCTATATAAGCACCTATAATGGGTGGTTGTGCCATTTTTTTCCTGCATACATGCAGTCTGCTAACTGATAAAATTCAAAGTTATTTATTCCCTCAAATTTACAGCTCTTCCAATGTTTTTCTCCTAGGTGTATGCCAGTTACTGTGCTCATACCTGAACACAGCTCTCCCTAATAATCAAAGATAATACACTATACTTAAATCCACTGTCTTTTTCTGTTGTTCAAATTTGAACAGGATAATTGAACATGTACTTTGCCTCTTAGTCAGTCCTTCATAGAACAAAAGCAGCTACTCACTTTCTCAGAACTGCCCACAGAAGTAGAGGCTGTCTTCTCTAGTGACAAGGGCTGCTTCCTATTTATTGCTGCTTTCTTCTGTGAGCATTGGGCTAGCTGCTGACAGCAGTGTATCAGTGAATTAATGTGAACAAAACAATCTGACATCTGCTTGATTTTTTTACTCTCAAATGGAACAGCTATTGAGAAGAGTTTTAATACATCTACATTTGTTGACTATGGAATGATATATCTCTTTTTTTTTTTTTGTAGTTGTAGTAATACAAATGGAAATTAGTTTGGACCATGAGAGGCCTAGCTAAGTAAAACCTCTGCTGATTGGCATAAGGGACATCCGGGTATATAGCATGTGCAATAATTTACAAGTAACACAAACAAAAGCTTTTTTTTTGTTAACTGTGTTTCCATTCATTAATTTGTTAGCTTAGGCTGGGGTCAGAAGGAGGAAAAAGGCTGTTTTGCAGTCAGGGATTTTGATAAAACATATATGAGATTAAATTATTCAGAAATAACTACTAATAATAACTTATAAGCTGTTCAGCAATAGTGCAGCCAGCAGGGCCAGGGCAGTGATCATCCCCCTGCACTGAGCACTGGTAAGGCCACACCTTGAATGCTGTACTCAGTTCTGGGCCCCTCATTACAAGAAAAACACTGACGTGCTGGAGTGGGTCCAGAGAAGGGCAACGGAGCTGGTGGAGGGTCTGGAGAATACGTCTCATGAGGAGCAGCTGAGGGACCTGGGGTTGTTTAGTCTGGAGAAGAGAAGGCTCCCGGAGGACCTTATCACTCTCTGCAACTGCCTGAAAGGAGGTTGTAGTGAGGTGGGGGTCAGTCTCTTCTTCCAAGAAACAAGTGAAAAGACAAGAGGAAATGGCCTCAAAGTGTGCCGGGGGAGGTTTAGACTGGACTTTAGGAAAAATTTCTTCACTGAGAGGATGATCAGGTATTGGAACAGGCTGCCCAGGGCAGTGGTGGAATGATCATCCCTGGAAGCCCAAAAACCCTGTAGACAAGGCCTCAGTGATAGCTTTAGTGGTGATCTTGGGAGTCCTGGAGAAATGGTTGGATTTGATGATCTTAAAGGTCTTTTCCAACTTGGCTGAGTCTGTTCTGTTCTATGATTCTGAGTTGCTCTCTTGCATGAGTATTTTGCTGAAAACTGCATGTCACTGTGCTCTTAACGATGTTGTTAACACAAGGACAAGGTAAATGGAAATTGGTTTGTATCTAATTAATAAAATAAGGTATCCTAAATATATTTTGATACGCTGATTTAAATCAATCTTAAAAAGAGGTAAACAATCTAGAAGGAGCATGCTTAAATGGGTGAGTCTTCTGTGGTTTTCTACCATACTGCACATCTTCAGTCATCTTGCATTACCAACCTAAGGTGGCTGTGTGAGACGTAACAAATTAGCATCAATACCTTTATTTGCAAGTACTTCATAGGTCTAGTAGCTAAAGGAATATTAGCATTGCCTCTTGGTTTCTGCTCAAGCAGAACTTGCAGCTTTCTGTAATACTGTCAGTGGCTGATCAGAAATGAAAGTGGTGAAATTAAGGTGCATTAACTGAATCCTTTTTAATCTTAATCTAATCACTATAAAAGGGGTAGAAGTTATTAGTATATCACTAATAATTCTGCCATTAACAGGAAGAAACTTGCTTTGGATTTACAACACACATTCTTTATCAAGTTTGTTTCTGGGACTAGAGTTGCTCAGAGGTATCTTATACTAGGTTATTTGGCTTTTTGTCTGCTCACGTGTATTTGCCAGAATTCATAGGAAACATAAAAGGTGACAGAAATTTAGGGAAGCCTCTGTTTCAGGAATCCTTAAACTCACGCTAAACTAACCTTTTGGCAAGCCTTAAAAAGTTTCATTTAAGCAAGCTTTGAAACTGGGAAAGCCCTTTGGTTCTCACAGTCACCTCTTACATTGCTCAGCTTTCTTGGGCTTTCTAGACCAAATTACACTTAGTGGTCTGTAAATCAGCTTTGTTCCTTTAGCAATGTACTCGATGTTGACAAGCCTAGAAAAATCAGTAGCAGTTCTTTTCTGTTTGCATTTCAGCTGAAATAATCACAACAGAATTAGAAGTAATTAAATATTCTGGTCATGCTTTGGACTAGAAGTATGTTGTTTTGATTGTCCTTTGCATGAGGCTGGATCAGCCTTTGTTCTCTCTTTTTCTACAGAACCTACCTAACACAATTGGACCCTGACCTGTGATGATCTGCTCAACACTCATATTTTGAACCTACACTGTCATTTAGGGTACACAATAGTGATACAATGCAATACAGTTATTATTGCTACCATCTCCCTATTCTAGAGCTACAACATTGTATTATTGTATATTAGATATAATAAATACGCATTATTTATTTGATTGCAAAATTCTGTAAGTGTGTATTCATCTGGTTGATGTAAAACTAGCTTCAACAACCACTGGAGAAATGGCCAGGTAAAAGCCTTTATTTCAGTGGCAGAGCCAAGAGATGGGGCAATATTTTTGTAGCATTGGCCATCCATCTGTCTTGGTTATGATTATCTCTAAAGGAGGGAAAATAGAAAAGTTACTTTTGGTTCCATTTAATCCTTGACCTCTTAAGAGCCTGATACTCTGATACTAGATTCAGTTAGCGACAAGCACAGTGGTAGGTTGAATGATTCATCCCCATCTACTCAGGTCTTGCAATTCACACAAAGAAATAAGAATTACATCCATTTCTCTCTGCTTTAGCATCCTTCCAGTGAGATTTTTAATTGACTTGCCTAAGAATAAAAGGCCTGTGCAATTATTCTTTGTCAGTGAGCAATCAGTTGGGCTGTGTGTTTGTCCATCCACCTTGGTTAACATCTTCTGAACCTGCAAGACAATTTAAATTAAATTGGGAAATGGGGAGGTCACAAAAATAAATGGTAAGTTTTGTGAGTGGGCAGACAAGGAGGACTTTGTTAGTGGAATTTTTAGGTTCCTGTGGAGATACATGGAAAGATATTCTGAAAGTGGGAAAAGATTCAAGCAGACTTTGTAGTTGACTGTGAGATGCAAGGCTGGAGGAAACCAGGCTTTGTTAGTTCTTAGAGTTGCTTCTTGCTTTTCCTTTTCTTTTTAGGCCTCATCATAAGAAATATCAGTTACTGACAGATGTAAAGAGTTAGACTCTTAGGAGTGTTGATGTTATCATCTCTTCTCTTGGCTGCTGCTCACTGGGAGCCCTGCCTGTTGAAGACAGTGGTGAATGCGAAATGGATAAGCATGATGAAGTGCAACTGGATCTGTCCAGGTGAAGTATGCAGATTTGTATGCCAGTTTTAAAATGTAGGGACTTGGGCTCTTCCACCTATTCCTATGGAATATGCTGAGTAATCTTCACAGGACAGGCCATGATGTTAGAATAAAAACTATTGAATTCCTAATAATGGATAAATCACCCCTTCTCACCGGTTGATATTACTGTGGTCTGTCAGTGTCTGTTTAACAACTCAGCATTTTTCCCTTTTTTGTGCAGAGATGCCAAAGATGGAAGGTGACTCACTCAACGTGCAAGAGTTACCCCAGCAGGAATCACTTCCCACTCATGTGTCTTCTGTGAGCAGTTGAATCGCTGCCCAGTTTTTGTGCCCTGAAGAACAAGTCCAAACAGCAATGATTCAAACAAGCGTTTGACCACCAGCTGTCACTGAGACCAGCTTGCGAGAAACAAGGGGGTTTTGTCTGGAAAACTAACTTTCTGCCCACTTAAAACCAGGTGTTTTTCCCCTTACAAAGGGTAGTGTTTCAGAGGGTAAGACACTGTGAGGAAACTAACTGCAGGCAAAGATCGTTCTCATCTCATGCTCGTGTTTCACTTCAGCTCCGGGTGGCCTGTGGCAGGTGGTGCTGCCTGCCTACAGTCCTGCTGGCTGCTGGGCTCGGACTGCAGGGTTTTGGGTGGAATCTCCACAACTGGCAGCTGGAGATTCCCAGAGGGGGCACCATTTCATCTGTTAATTCAGAACCTGTGCTGAAGGAATGCGGGCGAAAGCTGTGCAGAGGCAGTTCTGAAGCTATGGGGCTGCACTTGGAACTCTGAAAGAGGACTTTATTGGGAGCTGAGGAAAAAAAGTGGGATTTTTTTTCTTAATTATTTTTATTTTTGATCTTTATTCCTTTTGAAATGAGCAAGTCATCCTTCATTTGAAACTGCCCTGTAGCTTGAGCCATGACAGTAATAACAGGGCAGGTTTCCATAGGTCTCCTAGCACTGAAGGTGTACAGCTAAGATGTAATCGAATAGCTGGTTCAAAGTTGGTTTTACATGAATTTGGGATGACCAGGTTACTTTAGGTCATTATAGCAGTCATCACAGGCCTGTAAATGGTATAGTTAAACCTGTGGATACTATTTTTTTTTCTATTAAGCTTCCTAGAAAAAGCCTTTGTAATCCTAATTTTCTAGGTCATTAGGGTAAAGGCAGATTACAACTAAAGCTGGTTTACTAACTTTGCTCGCATTGGTTTTACCCAGCACAGATCTCTCCTGTTAGGTGTCACCAAAGCGTCTGCCAGCAGCTGGAAACATTACTTCCCTCAGTGGTCTTTGAAATGTATTTTCTGACATTCAGGCCTGAGCAAGTTTATGTTACTGTGAAGTCAAATACAGCTTCAGAGCTGGCCCTGGACTGCACAGCAGCTTGGAGTAGGAATTCTCCAGAGATCCCTGCCAACCTCAATTACCCTGCGATTCTAACCTGCTCCCCCTCACAGCACCAGACTACTTCACAAACCCCAGGTCTGTACGCAGTTACTCAGCGCACTGTGGTGGAGCAGGAAGAGAACCCCATCCATGATGCCTAAAGCTTTGTCCACCACTTCACCTGCCTGCTTTGGGTTCCTGCACACTGCACTGACCCTGCATTGCCCCTCCTGGCCGTGACCACAGGCACTGCCTCAAGCAGTGTCTCCATGGACCACTCACAAGTTGCAAGTCCCAGGTACCCGCAGTGGTCAACGCCGGGTTAGCAGTTGGCTCTGAAATACGCAATGAGAAGTCTGGTGCCTCCCAGGCGGAGGGCCGGCCGGGCTCCCAGGCTCCACGGAAACACTTCCCGTGTTAATCACAAGAACCATATTTCTGCACCTTCTTCATTCCTTCCTCGGCTTCCAACTGCGCCTTACAGACCCCCTCTGACTTTACTGCAGCCTCCCGGGACTGCCGGCTACGCCATGGCCATCTCCTGTGCCCGCAGGGGCCGCGACCCTCTTCCTGGAGCGCGGCCGCCCCGAGTGGCTCTGTGGGTTTTGCCCGCAGCGCTCGGAACCCTTTCCGCGCAGCGCAGAGAGAAACTTCTCAAGCGCCCCGCTCTGCCGGTGCCCGTTCCCGGCGCGCCGGGAGGACCCCGCCACCGCCGCCGCTCCCCGCTGTC
>JAOEHY010011519.1:0-68021 GCA_025447955.1 Psilopsiagon aurifrons
ATTATTGTTTCAGAATATAGCATTGAGTAATTTTTGGCATGTATGCAAAGGGCAATTCCAACCCTAAATCAAGTAAATATTGCCTTATAAGTTGGAATGTTTCTGTGATTTTTCATTAAGGATTTTGGTGGCATTAGGTTCTCAAACACCTCAAAAAATTATTTTTCTGGAGGAGGATGCAGATAACAAACACAAAGTTTGTTAGGCAATGATCATCCAGGAAGACTGGCTATTTTTGATGAATAATGAACCATGAAAGTTCAGATTTTCTCTGTGTCTTGGTTTTATTAGAAAAAGTTTTATTGATTATGTAATAATCAAGTTATTACATGTAATAATATAAGTTGCACATTAACACTAAGCAGAAGTGTGCAAGATGTTTTTACTTGCTTTTGTCTCTAATCTTAAGCAGAAATACTGGCATTACTGAGTTGCGAGGAGCCTTAAGCAGGCTGTATGGCTTATGTCCACAGTTCAGTGCAATTTGCTGTACAACGCATGTAGCAGTCCGTGAGGGCAGTAGTCCAGAGCTGCCTCAGGCTGAGCTGAACTGAAAGTATGAATGTTTACCAAATGAAAAAGTGGATCACAGTTTTCTGACAGCCTCTGCTCATGAGGTGTCTGACTGAAAGGCATGGAACTCTACCACTTTCTGGTTGCCCTATGGAGCTTGGGCCCATGCAAGAGTTGCCTACAGACGTGATTTTCAAATGCTTACTTGATGCTTGCACCCCACATGATATCTTGTTTCATCTCATCTCATTATCTCATTTCATTTGACCTCATGTTACGCTTTTGAATAAGAAACTTCTTTCTGAGACTTGAAGGCTATAAAATGAAAAAAAAAAATTAAAATATTGAAAATAAAACTATTGCAAATATGTATGCCTGAGGAAGAACCACATGCTTCAAATTTTGTAAATTAGTATGAAGTTTGAAGTCACATCTTTTGGATATGTTGTACGATACAGATGGAATGCCTCTGTTCCGACAATATCACTCCCCAGTAAAAAGTTCCTTCACTTGCTGAGAAGCAGAGGTGCATGTTTCTGAAGTTCTGAACAATATTGTTGCAACTGTTGCTAATAATCTGTGCTTTTCTAGTACCCTTATTCTCCATCTGCTCTGGAACAAGAAATGTAAATTACAGCTAATATTATCTACAGCAAATCAGTTCTCAATGTGTCTTGAAACATCAGCTATGTTCTATGTTCTCCATGTAAGTTATACCTTATTATGTTGTATTTTCTTAGTAAAATAATTTTTATAATATAATTTTGGTACTTATTGTGTTAAAATTTTTTAAAAAACTATTATCTTCAATGAATTCTGTAGATCTGTGAATTCCTATTCATTGTAATCAAACAGCACTAAGAAGCACAAAAATGTATTTATAATTTTATGAGAAGTCATTAGGGAGGTATTTTGCAATTATTAGCTGTTTTTATTAATAAAATAATTTTGTTGACTTCCTCTAATGACATTTTGCCATGAAAAGTAATTTAGTGTCAAAAAATGTAATTCTGATTAAAATCAAGTTTTATGGGAAATAGGAAGAAGCAACTTCCTGTTGGTGCCAGAAACATTTTGTTTTCAAAAGGTAGGTGCAAGCACAGTGTTTAAATGACTTTTTGTTTTACCTTTTCTACTCCTTTCAAATATATTTTTCTTGGTGGAGAACAAAGAGATAAAGCCAGAAGGTTAGATATGGTGCTTACAAGCTAGACCTCCAGCAAGTACTTTGTAGGCATTTTGAGAGGCCCATATTAGAGTCTAAAATTCCTTACACTAAATATTTTTTAATTCTAAGTGCAACAAAACTTTCTGGTGCTATATGTTTTCAATAAACCAGAGCAAAATAATAACTTATTTGCTGCGTGTTAGGTCCTGGGAAAGCACAGAAAGAAAAGGAATGTCAAGCCACTAACAAATGGTATTTAAAGAAAAAAAATTCCTACTGACATCATTAAGTGTGCTGAATTGTTTTTATAAGGGGGCATACCTATGTCCTATCAATTTTTCCCAAGAAATAAGTAAACAAATTAAAACATCAAGAGTTAGAGACTGTCCTGAGAAAATGACTAGCTATTTAAATACACTGTTGCATTTTCAGCATAGCTGCCTGCTCTAAACCACCAAATCTATGTGGGTATATGATGATTTACTGGAGTTAATAGTTATCAGCTTCAAAGGAAAGTTTATTCTAAAATCAGTGAGAAAATTTGTATATAGTAGGGGAAAGCAGAGAAAATTATTTGTGATATGAAAAAGTGTATTCATCTAGTTAATGAAAGTTTGGTTTAGCTTGTAAAGGAAAATTATTTCACAGTCATAGGGTTTGGTAAAGAGCTATTTTAAATAATTATGTAGTTTTTAGGTTGGTCAAAATACCTGATTAATTATCATTCAAAAAATACATTTCATCAGCTACTGTTTCATTGTGATTCTAAAAATAATGTCTATTTTCAATTCTTGAATTAGAATGTGAATATATGTAAATAGTGTAAATATTCACAAATATGTATTTTAAAATTGACTAAATAGAAGGTGGATATAACTGTTTGTGGAAGCACAGTATCAGGAAATGAAAGACTTATTCTGGGTGTATTCTGTATATCCATGCTTCAGTTACCCCTTCTGTAATATAGCTTTTATTTCTTAGGTGCCTTATTGCGAAACTGAGTGAGATCCAGTTTCACATTGAATGGTATTGTGTAAATTGTGAGCCCACTGTTGTATAAAAATATTGAAGGATCTTGTAAAGCAAGTTGCAATAATTTCCAACTGTGTGTAACTGTAAGGTCAGATTTGCTTCAATTTTTAAAATGCTAGAGTTGTTTTGGTTTTTTACAATGAATACAAATAGTGAACATAAAACAATTCTCTATGTGTACCAAGATAACTAGCAGTTAATCAAAATGGTTGTGGAGAGACAGAAGAAAAATAGAATGGGTGTACAGTCTGGAATTTTTTTGTAATAGGGCAGCTGCAGAACTAATCTTATTGCTGATTACATTTTGAAGGGTTTTGTCCAAGAACATAAAAAGCAGGAACTGGTTGGGAACTTCTTAATGATACGCTTCCTTAATCAGAATATCTATGAGCTGTGAAGACTAAAAGCCTTCTATTTGGACACCTTCTCAGGTGAAGGAGAGAATTTCTGTTGACAAGAAACAGTAATTACAGTGCAGCCAAATGGCCAAGATGCTGTCTTGGGATGTTTGCTCTCTACTTTGCTTCTGCTGCAACATATTTCATTGGAGAACATAAACCGTATCTACCTCTGTGGGCTTCTCTATTCTCTCAAAAACACCTATTTGTGATTTTTCACAAATGATAGTAAATGAAAACCTGCCTGTTTCAGCAGGTGGTTTACACAGGAAGTGGAGACATGAAGTGATTTCAAGTTATACATGGAGATGCCAGTCAGTGGACTGCCGATTTTGTCTGTGAGCCTTTCTTTTTCTTGCACATCTCTGGGATTGCACATGGGAAAAGAATAAAAATTTAAAAATGCAAAATCAAATGCTAAATTCTTCCTAGCCCTAATAGGAACTTGCTTCTCCATAGAAGTTTTGAAACCATTAAAGCATAAGGGAAACTAACATGATCACCAGGAAACAGTCAACTCCTTGAAATGTGTTGCTTTTGCAGCTACACACTTTTCCAGCTGGAATATCCCTGATAGTAATTAATTTCCCCCTACAGCACTGTTTTCATTCCCTTGCTGAGAAGAGAACTACAAACCCTGGCTCTGCTGTAGTGTCTGAGGACAAAGACAAGGCACTCCCACTTCTCACTGCCTCTTTCTTAAAACTAAACTCAGGTGGGAATATCACTCCCAGGGTATTGCTTTGATTAATGAGATTATATCAGGTCCAGTGCTAAATATGCTGTAGTGTTCATAAAATGTTCGATTTACTGGAACTCTTTTCTCCTGATGGTTAATATAAGTGCAATGGGCCGTCATTCCCAACTGTTGTGTCTCATCTTTGCTGCACAACCTGAGCCTATATAGGAGCCAAGTCTCACTTTAATTATTGAATTAACACAATTTCATGCTTGATATGCTTCTTTCTCACCTCTGGGCTTTATATTTACTGGTCTGCTGTGATCTTTTTCCCTATTAGTGCAAGGAGAAATTAATGTATTTGCTTGGTGCTCATACATAACTAGCTGTAACAATCCCAAATTAAATTTTACATGAAGAAAGAGTCTTGCATCAAAACTTTTCTCTACAGCTCCTTATAGACTTAAAAATATGCAAGACATCTTTGTTTTCACTGTTAAAAGCATACATTTCCATTGCAGGATACTTGTATCCAAATTATCTGCTATATATTTCAGTTTTATGTTCCTATCTTGAAATACGTGGCCCAAATTCCTGAGGCATAGTAATTATGAACCTGGGTCCTGTCCTGTCCCTGAATATCACTCTAGCTTGTTCAAGTAAAATAACTTCCAAAGATTTGCATTTCAGATTATTAGGAATTTTTAGATATCTAGAATATTTAAGTCTTCATCTAAAGCAGGTTCTTTATCATTAGGCCAACATTGATATATCAGTGCAGCATTTAAAATAGGGCATTGTCATCTGTGGTGGCAGGGTTCCCTGTTACCAGCAGTAAAAGGCCTTGGGGGGTGCTGTTCTTTTCCTTTGGAGTGATGCCCACTGTTTTCTAAGCACTCACAGTGGGACAGGCTTAGACTTAACAAAGAGAATCTTGTGCCAAGCAAGTGACAGGTCATCACATTCATCTCTTCTTTTCACTCTGCCACCTACAAACCGTATGAAGTAATCTCCTATCATGGTGATAAGCTTGGCTAAGAAGGCAATACAGTGCAGAAAAGATAAAGTCACACTTACGAAAACTGAAAATGAGTGATTATAAAAGCATACATTTTAGCCATGGAAAATGAAATGTTGACTCAAAAGGCTCTTCACTAACATTTCTTTCTTTGTTCTCACCTACTTTCTTTTTCCCTATTACATTGCAATTGTTGTTCTCTCATTTCATTCTTATAAATTTTTTCTCCCCAAGGAGAGATGAGTGATAGCTACTGATTTGTCAGCTCACCTGGAAAAGCATATAAATAGTGTGACAATTAACCAATACCATAATATACTCAAGAAGTGGGATATGCTCCTTCCAGTAACTGTTCCTCTTAATAAGTAATCATTTTTCAGAAAGACCACTATCATCAACAGGACCTTAAGCTCTCTGTGTCTTGCATGAATCTGTCACTAGTAGGCCATTGAGGGCAGCAGGGGTAGTGAAGAGGTGTCATCCCTCCACTACTCTTTCTTCCATTTTGCAAACCACTATTTTTTCTTGCCTAAAACTGTTCAATAGGACATGATTCCATTTGTTTAGTAGTTGAAGTGAAACTACAAATACCTTTTTAGCAAGAAAAGTGTATAGTCTGTGAATAAGTTCCTGTTCATCTGACAACCAAAAGAAATAAAAGGAAAGAGATTTATTATGGTAGTTTCTTATTTAAAAAAGTTCCACCCCAATCTTTTACTCTCCCAAATACCAAATTCAGACAGATTTTGTTGTGACTTCGAGAGCATTATGCTCATTTCCTTACTACTAGAATTATTTTACAGATGGAAATATTCAGGGTTACATGCTGTCATATACTGCATTTACTCAGGGGAATATTGAATTTTTCATAGAAGTCATCTTTTGGAGTTATATGTCATTGAACTTCCTCCAGGAAGAGGGATTTGCACACTTGAGAAACTGTTGCCAACTTTGGTTCTGTGTTTGTCTTGTACTTGTTGAACTTAATACAAAGGAGACACACTACACTAAGTACAACTGAACTTTAGGTAGCCTTGTTGAAACAGGAAATCCACATTTTGTATATTCTTTCTTTCAGAGTACATATTGAAAGTTCATTTTTATAAGCAGATATACAATAGGGTTTGTTTTCAGAGTTGACAAAGACCTTGGGAAAGTTAATGTTTTGCTGTTATTAACCAATCAAGAAACTGTATTCCCTGCTCATTTTTCTATGCAATGAGTCATAATTCTTTTGCTGTTGTGTAACCTTTGATTTTTGTGGAACATTACCTGATGATGAATTAAAAGGAACTGCCATGGAAGACCAGAGAGTATCTGCATGCATAGTATTTTAAGGTTTTTAATTGTGATTATTTATTAAACTTTCTAGCCTTTATTTTTTTTATATCACAGCAGGCCAATCATATTCTAGACTGTTAGAATAATTACAAGAATGTTCTACACTAGAAATGCTAAAAGGCTACAATGCTACACAGTGCTTGTATATTCACCTCAAAACTCATGCATTTCCAAAATATGGATTTTTCTGGTAAACACTAAAAGAAAACCCATGCAACTAAGAAATTAAATCAAGAAAATCCAAATCCAGATGGAAAAGGGTTGAAATGAGGATGAGAAACGGGAAAACAGTTTTAGGACAAAACTATGACATTTATTGCCTGTATTTCAACTAAGAAAGGGTTTCTCTCCTGTTCCAGTTCAAAAGTTTTAGTTGAGCAATATTATGAAACTGTCTCAATTAGACCAATTTTCTTCTCAATTCTAAACTACTGCAGCTTGTCCTTTATTAGCCTAGCCTCATAAAGCATCCTATCAAATAATTTTAAAGTCCTGCGTGTGTAACAGGATATTGTAAAGTCTATTGGCATACTAGCTGCATTAGAAAGAACCAGCAGGCTAAGAGAAGAGCTAATTAACCTCTACTTGGCATGCCTGCAATGTTCTGTTCAGTTCTGGGACAGAACAGATATCAACAAACTGGCAGAGACTGGAGAAGGGATACTTAATGGACAGTTAGGGTGCCAGAGCACAAAACATACAAGAGAAGATGAAGGAATGGGGCTTTTTCAGCCTGGAATACAGAAGCAAAAGGAGAGGTCAAACTGCAGTCTTCTGCTACTTAAATTAGGTTTATAGACAACAATAAGCCAACTCCTTTCAGATGTTCACAGAGAAAAGACAAAAGGCAAGTGTCACAAACTTTAGCAAGCAAAAGTCTGATTGCATGTAGCTGATGCCCAGAGACCACCTTCTGGTGATGAAATTCCAAATAAAGGAATTAATTTTCTTTCTCAACTGTGCCTTTGCAACTCTTCATTTTTATCTAACAGGAAAATGGCTATTAGCCTCACATTTATCTCTAGCAAACCTGAGCACAGATGACTGCTATCACCTCCTCACTTCTCATGGAGGGTGAAGTCATGTCATTTTTCCCTTTTAATATAAACAAAATCTTAAATTTCTCATCTTAAGGTGACTCAGGGCTCTATTTACTATAAATCACTCATCTACAAACAATCGATGTCAAACTTACAGCTCCTGCTATTTTTAGCTTTCCATAGTAACTGCAGATGGCACAGTAAAACTTTAGAAGTAAGGAACAGGATAGAGTGCTTTGACTAAGCACACCTTCTACTCTCTCCCCCACCACAAACAGACTCACATACACATCCTTTGTCAGACTCTGGCAGCACATTTTCACATTGCAGACCTGCATGACAGGGAATAAGAGGGCAGGGGAAGTGGAAACTGACATGAATGACCACTTCCATGTTTTTACAACATGAACATACCACACCTACTTTCTGTACACTGGCTGAGGTAATCCCATTCTTTCACAATAATTTGCACAGGTATTTTGCCTTATTTCTTCAAAAAAGTCTAACTGGAATGAATTGTTGCTATAGTATATGCTCAGAAGCTATTCAGCTGTTAATGTGGAATTTTAGTTATGTAAAATTAAATGCTTTAAAATAGATTGTATAGCAATAACCATCAATAGGCTGGCAGACCTACATCACTTTGTAAGACTTATTTCTATTTCTTCAATATTGCAGCCCAGAAAGCCAACCGTATGCTGGGCTGCATCAAAAGGAGCATGACCAGCAGGTCAAGGGAGGTGATCCTGCCATCTACTCTGCTCTCCTGAGACCTCACTTGGAGTATTGTGTGTAGTTCTGGTGTCCTCAACATAACAAGGACATGAAACTTTTTAAACAAGTCCAAAGGAGGGTTACAAGGATGATCAGGGGACTGGAGCACCTCCCATATGAAGATAGGATGAGAAAGTTGGGGCTGTTGAGCCTGGAGAAGAGAAGGATGCGTGAAGACCTCATAGCAGCCTTACAGTATCTGAAGGGAGCCTATAAGGATACTGGGGAGGGACTCTTCATTAGGGACTGTAGTGATAGGACAAGGAGTAACGTGTCAAACTTAAACAGGGGAAGTTTAGATTGGATATGAGGAAGAAGTTCTTTACCGTAAGGGTGTTGAGGCGCTGGAATGAGTTGCCCAGGGAAGTTGTGAATGCTCCATTGCTGGCGGTGTTCAAGGCAGGGTTGGACATAGCCTTGGGTGATCTGGTTTAATGTGAGGTGTCCCTGCTCATGGCAGGGGGGTTTGAACTAGATGATCTTCAGGTCCTTTCCAACCCTAACTATTCTATGATTCTATGAATGCTGTCTCATTCACCAAATACAACCTCTAGTTCCATTTTTTTTTTCATTTTCCTTTGTTGTTATCACTTTTAGGATGTCTTTCTCTTTTAGCATACTTTGTTTGTTTGTTTATTAGTTATTTTAGCATTTCTGCTCCAGAATCTTGGGGTTTTTGCTGGTGATTAGTTGATCTTATTTTTTTCCCCAATGAATAATTGTCAACATTTTCTACTTAAAAAGCAAGAATACATTTGTATCATTATTGTCTTAAAAAAAACCCCAAGAACTGCAAGGATGGAATGTTAAAGAAGATCCAGGAACTGATTCAGTTTGGTCCTTGTGAAATGCCAACACTTCTGAATTCAAATGTATGATCCCCATAACTCAGCTCTCTTTCCCTCTAATTTCACCAGATAAGCCTCTTTGGATCTTAAATCTTCCAGGCATTCAGTTCTGTATGCAAGCATACAAACAAAACTTTTGTTCATATATCCTGTTGACCAAACTTAGTCAAGATCCGGAAACGATTTCTCTGCCTAAATCCCCTGCTTCATTTGTCATGCTTTAAGCATAACCACAGGAGCAGGTTGTTCACAAGATAAATTTCATGCCCCTTTCAACTTTTCCACGGTAGCACAGCCCACTGACACAACCAGCAGGTGGCCTAGCTTCACTCCCTCCCAGCGTGAAAGAATTTTGACCCAGCGTTACCTGTCTTAGGCAAAATCCTGCTGACTCCTGAAAAAAGAGGTGATGATGCTATGTCCCTCTATGGAAAATGTATGAAGCCTAATTCCAGCCTAGTTGTAAGGACCCTTCAGTAGAAAAATTGAGGACCTAGTGACATTTTCTCCTCTGTGGTCTTTCTATATTTCATCCAGTTGTGCTTTCGTTTCAGGTGCTCACATGAACTAGTCACTTTGGATTCTCTTCTGGAGTTACAAGGAATCCTGCACACTGTGACACAAATTTCAAGCTTTCCACGTAGTAACCTTGGAAGCTAAAACATATTAGGTTTTTTTTAAGAAAAACAACACATGTTTTTTAAAGAGCCCAGCTCTGTTGCTGTTTCTAGATTACATCCTTGAACCATGAGGTTAGATGACAAACGGTAATGCAGGCTGAGGTTTCCCTAAATTCCCTCTTTGCCTTTCCTGCATTTGAAAATGCACTTCAGTACCCTTCGTGCATGTGTTTCCTGTATTTTGGGTTTTAATCTTATGCTGACAGCTGTGGCCAAAGATCAGAATCTTTTTCAAGGTTTTCTGAAATTCACGTGTTCTGTTATTATAGATAACAATTAGGTCTCTTTGATTTCAGAATACCTGCACAAAGAGCAATTTTCTCTGCTTGTAATAATCTACACTACACTAGATATTGCTTAAAATACTGTTGCCTGAATAAGATTGTTCTCCCTCATTACCCCACATCTCATCTTAGTAGTGCATTGCATTCACAATCCTGTATTTATGGCTACACAGTCTTAACTATGGAAACAATCTGTAGTAGCACAAATTCAGTGCTGTGGCTTTACTTAAGATCAAATTGGCAAACCAGAGGAGGACTGAAGAGAAAGATTGCTATTTCAGCAGAAATAATTTGAAAAAGAAAAATAAATATGTGAAACTGAAACTATAACAAAAAAGCCATTCTAAATACTGTTAAATTATTTAGACTTTCTTATTCTTTGATGCATAAAAAGTCATATAATTCATTTGCATTACTTTGGGTAGCACTAAACCAGGGCTTATTTTAGCAGCATTTGAAGGCATTGGCTGCAATGCCTTTCCATTTAAATGGGAAAAAGAAGGAAAAAAAAAAAAAAAAAAAGGTGTGTTGTGCTGTAAAGAGAAATCAAATCCTTGTATGAAGCTGTCACCTGGCCAAATTCTCAGCTCTGTGTGCAGTTCATTAGCTTTAGAGCATAGAGTGTGATACCACTACATCTGGTCCATCTGCCCTAGAGAGAATGAAAAATCAAGCCTGAAAGATGAAGGAGAAAAGTGAGGCAGTTGGTTAGCCAGAGGTATAATTTTGCTTTTGCAGCTATTGGCAAAGAGTACATGGGATGTCCACCAGGAGGACTGGCTGAAGTTATCTCCTGCTTCCCACTCCTGACTGTAAAAGAAGCTGAGCTCCTCTGGAGCTGTAACTATCATTTTCCATCTGGAAAAAACACTCTCTGATGGGAACAGGAGCATTTCCACTGCTCTAAATGGAGCTTGAACTAAGTCTCAGTGATAGGACTCACTACATGCTGTGCTGGTGAATTTGCCAACATGCATGTTACATCTTGTTTGATCTCTAGGCAAATTTTCTTATACACTGTCTGAAGAAGTTACCCTCAAAATTTGGTCCAAACTTAGCAGATGCAGTGGCTGGCTCCCAGTGTTGTGATCTAGTGGGCTGTGGCTGGCTGTACATGACTGCAACTAGACTGCAGTAACCTGTAAAGGCATTAGCTACAGCAGGAAATGTTTCCTCTCATTATCTTCTTGCCAAAAATGTTGGATGTGGCAACAAGCTGGGATGGGAATACCACTTACAGCTCCTTCCTCCTGTCCCCTTTCCTCCCCCTATCTGTATCCTGCAGAAAAGATGTCTCTTCTTTCCCACAAGCTTCTATAGGCATTTGGGCAGGCAATCACAGAGAAATATGACAGCAGGTGATGTTGCCAAGCCATGCATGACAGAGCATGTCTCCCTCCTCCCAACTCACATGTGTTTAAGGCCAAGAGTTCCCTTTGTCCTTGAGGAGATCCTTAGCAGGAGGAGATAACTGCTAAGGAAGAAGTAACTTGGGATGGATGAATCTTAAGATGAATATCTACATAAACTGTGAACTGAATCACATTAGTATAGACATTTTCAGAAAATATATAATGTATAAAGGTTTTTTTTCTCACATTCCTTCAGCCATGCTCAAAATTATGAACTTTTAGTTTTCCAAGATTTTGACACCTATGGGAAGAGCTTGTATTTGCACTAAGATTTATTTTAAAGCTAATTATGACTTTTAAATCTTTTTGCAGACAAGATGTTTTGGGGAAGACTTGGTCAGAAAGTTTGTCACACCTACAATTACAATATTGGAATATTTAAAACTAAAATAAAATGGGGTTCACATAACACTGAACAGTCCACATTTAAGTCATTATTAGAAGGTTACCTAATCCTTAAAACTGTTGATTCTGCCTTGATGGCAACTTGATTATTGACATGTTGCAAAGGCTGCTTCTAGCCTACATGCTTTTGATTATAGTGGTATTATGAACACCACGTGAATTAGCACCAAGCAGTTAGTAAGAAACTGTTGCTGACAGAAACTGATCTCAGGCACTGAAGGAAAACAAAACGTTACTTTTCCCTTGAAGCAGCACTCCTTCCTTTTGCTTTCTATGCTGTGATTATTCATTATGTAAATACAACTAAAAGAAATGCTACACAAAGTGTATTACACTTGCTAAACCCTAAGCCATGTTGGTACACTCTTGAAGCACTGCAGCATGGACTGAAAGATACTGCTCCAACAACCCTCATTATTCATGGATCATTGACATGATAGACCCTAATGGCTCACTCAAAGCTATTAAAATGTGCTATATAAATGTGAGCTCTTAATCCATGGATCATTGGCACAATAGAATGCAATATTCTTTCAAAACCTTTGCAGTCTATCAAGTGAATGAATACTATTAGAGATCTTTAATTTGTGGATTATTGCCACAATTGATCATTTTACTTCCTTTTGGGCTGCTATGTTCTATGCCACTAACATCTATTCAGCGAGCAATAATCAGTAGATAATTGATACAAGTATTTCCATCTGTTTTGCCAAAAGAACTTGCACAGCTGAGAGATCTCTCATCATCTCTTCTAGACTCTTTAATTCTTTAATTCAATAACTCGTGTTTTCATTTCTTTCTTTTGCTGCGTTATCAATTGCTTATGCAAACAAACAAGCTCATGTGTTCAAATGGCATTTTACATTCATCTCAGTAAAACAGGGTTTCAGCTTTTACTTCTGCTGTTTGTGAGATTAAGCACAAAATGACACAGGCAAAAATATGTGTTCTGGCTTGCAAGTGTGGCCCTGAGACTCCTTTACTGTGTGAACACAGATACTATATTTTGAGTGGCAGAGATGGAAGAAATGTTCATGAAAAACCCATGCTTCATTTCTTTTATGCATACTAGTAATGGACGTTTTTAAATGGACTTTCTCACATAATTCCTCTATTAAAATTCCTGAAGTTATCAATCTAGACCCTATGGATTTGTAGTCTTGCGATTAACCTTTTAATGTTTAACTATTAGAAAAGTTCTCATTGTAGCCCCGTGACATCCAGCTATTTCTGGCCTCTAAGTAATAAAATGGCTAAATCTCACCTCATAAACCCCATTCTTACATTCTTGCCTATTCCTGGTAGTATTGTAGTAATAAGTGATTGGGGTGGGAAACTGATGGGCTGAAGAGTGGCTAAAAGCACCACATCTCCCAGGCTGCTAGGTAGCATAAGGGCTGAATCCAAACCTCTTACGTTGCTTGGATTCCCAGGTGGAACACAGCTGCAGTGAGCTGGCTTCTTATCTCTCTGTGAAAACTTGTCTTTCATTTTCAGCAGATGATGATTTCTTAATGAAAGAGAAAGAAAATAAAATTTCCAATCATATGTATTTCCTCTTGCTGAGTTCCCTCTAACCATGGTGTATCCAAGACCCTTGGATGGGCCCAATTCATATCAATAATGTATGTCTAGCACTGTTAGAGTCACTGCAGAATCTCAGTTTTCATCAGAAGATTTTCTTTTTAGCCTTAGTGGCTGCTACGAAAAACTTGGAATGTGAACTGAATGCAGCGGCTTTACTTACAGCTGCTTGGAGACTTGAAAGAAGAGCAGCAGATGGTGAAGCAGCAGTGGTTGCTAGAGCACAAAGCTAGCAAGAAAGCCACTTGCTCCCACACCTGCAGAAATAGGCATGGTTCTCATTTTCTTGGGGATGTAGGGTGTGTGAAAGGCTGGTTAAGAGGAGAAATCTGCCTGGGGAATGGACATGGGAAGTGAGCAGAGATGGCTGTGGCAACAACAGCATGGAATAGGATCAGAAGGAAAGTTTACTCACTCTTCTCTGCCTCATCACCTGTCTCAGAGACTCAGACATCTGCTGCTATCAGCCAGGGTATTTGTTTTCCTATCTAAGAAGTTCTTATCTATTCTAAAACTGCTGAACTTGTTTTTTTTAAAGAGATAACTTTCATTGTAGCCAAGACTTCTGATTTTGTAAAGCCTGCATCCTTTCACAATGAAGAATTGCCATATAAACTGTGTTGCAGCATAGTGTAAGATATGTGAATTCCCTTAGTCTTTTTTTAGCCTTCTTTGAAGAAAAAGATAGCAAAATCAATTCAAACCAGATAGGTCCAATAAATAAAGGAGGGAAGATAGGAGGAAAGCATCTCAGCTACAAGCATATGTGGTTTTTCAGCTAAGAGCATGTATTTTCGGAAACTGTGACAGCCTCTCAGTGGGACAGCAGCAGGTAGTTTAGGCTCCAGACTTGACTTATGTAAAAATGATCACAGCCTGATGGAGATAACCTTGGCAAGTTAATTTACCTTCTCTCTGTGCTTTTAGAAGAGAAAATCTTAAATTCCCATTGATTTTAAAGAATGTAAACAAATTATTTTAGCTAATGCTCTACTATTTGTCTCATAGTAGTGTTTAGTGTAACTCCACGAAATTACTTTCCAGGATGCAGTTCCTCGTTAGAATTGCTCAGAAGGAAAATCTGTAGTGAAAAGTCTCCACCACAGCCTTTTGCCTCACCACAGGTTGCTGCCTTCTCAGATGTATTCATTCAGCTGTTTGTACATCTATACTCTAAAGCAGACTAAGTTTGGTGTGCACAGCAGTTGTTTTTTAAACCCTGCTGTTTTGAGTGGTCCCAGTTAAAGAACAGTGTGGTGCTGTATAGTAAGGTAATGTATAGTGGGAGATGAGCTTGCCTAAGCAAGGGAGGTACAAGAACCTCTAAAATAGTTTCCATGGAATAATAGAATGTTTTGAGTTGTAAAAGACCTTCAGAGATCATCTACAACCCTTCTGCCACAGGCAAGGACACTTTCCACTAAACCAAGTTGCTCAAAGAACCATCCAACCTGGCCTGGAAAGCTTCCAGGAATGGCACAGCTACAACTTCTTTGGGATACCTGTTCCAGTGCCTTACCACCCACACAGTGAAGAATTTCATTCTCAAAGCTAATTTAAATCTACCCTCTTGCATTTTAAAGTCATTCCCCCTTGTCTTATCACTACATGCCCTTGTGTCCTGTGAAAAGTGCCCCTCCGTATTTCTTATAGGCCCCCTTGAAGTACTGGAAGGCTGCTTTAAGATTTTTCTGGAGCCTTCTCTTCTCCAGGCTGAACAAGCCCTACTCCTTCAGCCTGTCTTCATAGGAGAGGTTCTCCAGCCCTCAGATAATTTTTATGGCCTTCATCTGTATGCACTCTAACATGTTTATGTCCTTCTTCTGTTGGGGGCCCCAGAGCTGGCCACAGTATTCCAGATGAAGTCTCATGAGAGCTTAGTAGGAGAGAAACACCTCCCTGGACCTTCTGGCCACACTCATTTTGATGCAACCCAGCATATGGCTAACTTTCTGGGCTGCAAGCACCCATTGCAGGGTCATGTGAAGCTGCTTGCTCACTATCACCCCCAAGTCATTCTCCTCAGGGCTGCTCTGAATCCAGTCTCTATCCAGCCCATATTTGTGTTTGGTTTTGTCCTGACCCAGGTGTAGGACCTTGCACTTGGCTTGGTTGAACTTCATGAGGCTGGTATTGGCCCATCTCTCAAGCATGTCAAGGTCCTTGATGGCATCCTTTTCCTCCAGTGTGTTGTCTGCACCACACAGCTTGGTATCATCTGCAAATTTGCTGAGGGCTCACTCCATCCCATTATGTAGGTTGCTGACAAAGATGTTGAACGGCACCAGTTGCCTCCTCCACTAAGTCACTGGTCTGCACTGATTTTGTTGAGAAACAGCTCATAATGTATGTTATGGAAGTTTTACTCCTACTTGTGTTATTAGAATAAAGCATTTGTACTGTTGTGTATATTCTGGCAGACATATTTTGTGGTGATGTGTGTCTGAACAATGATGATGAAAATGCTCTACTGACTTCTTCAGAAATAAAAAGAAATATGGAAATAATGTAAAAAGACTGTATTTGTTTTCCTTCTTCCAGTGGCCTTTAGGAGATGTCTGTAAATGAAAAATGTAATAAAAACCAATATTTAAAAACAGACTGTAATTTCCCTTTAAATTATAGCAGTGCTGCTTGCTGCTGCTACATTAACTGCTCTCATGAAGTTGCTTAATGATATCTTGTTAGTGATGGAAGATAATGAGATGATAAGGGCAAAATTCATTGACCTTTCAAAGGTTTTGATTCACTGAATGACACTGTTAGATAAGCTAATTAAATTTTGCTTTTTCTGCTAGAATGATGACTTGGTTCTGATCTTATTTGATTAAGAAGAAAAGTCAGTGGCTCTTCTATGCTATCATTCTGATTTATTAGTATTACTATTGAAAAATGCCTTAGGGCTCAAGAACTGATTTACTTCTTTTTATTTAGTCCTAAATTATATCTGAGGTATTTGTGAAAAGACCTAAATTCACTTACATGGTATTTGACAACACTATTTTGTACAACAGTTCTGTAATGTCTCTGTCTTAATATGCTTGCTTTCAAAATCACTATAATAAAAGGATTTGAAAAAATAGACTTGAGATAATGATGAGAAACTAACTTCATCTCAGTTTCCCAGGAGACTTGTCAAGAGGAAAAAGACATTCAGCTAACAGTACGGCTATAATAAATTATCAGAGAATAGCATGATTAGTCAGAATATTTTACTCATGGCAGTCATGTACAAATGCTCCAAGATAAAAGTGTGCAGGCCCCCAGTTCTGCACAACTCTTAATCATACATTTACTTCTAGTCATTTGGACAGTTTAAATGTTAAGTCCTTTAGCCTATCATTGGGAATACAATTGGGTTTGATGAGACTTCTCATGCTCTTTAACTCAGCATATGTTTCTGAATCAGACTCATGGTGCACAAGAAAAAAAGTAAATAATATATACTGCTAACGCTACTGAGGAAAAGCATGAAGTTTGTTACCACATGCATGTGCAATATAAAACTTTCCTGGACTGATGACAGCTTACTATTGCTAGCTACTTTATGGTAAATACGTTAGTTGACTTACATCTCACTATTTTTAGTCAGGCTATTTTATGAAGTACAATATCTCAGACTGTATACTCTCAAATGTCTTACAAAACCAAGTATATTACCTCCATTCATCTGACTTCATGTCTCAAAATTTTAATCTCTCTAAAACCTGATACCAGGACTCACAGTGGTTTTCTTTCAAAATCTTGTTGATAGCAAGTATTAATACATCTTGTCTCTATTTGTTAATAGTTAAATAGATCAGTAAATCAGTTAAATAGATTTTTTTTTTACCCCACTTCTTGACCTGGAATTCTGCCAGAATGACTGAGCTGTAGTTGGTTAGGCAATTCCAAAGACACTGGTGCTGCTTTAGTATTCTTCTTCTCCTCTGGAATTTCCTGAGCTTATTAAAAATGACCCCCCATAAACCAGCAGGGTTTCTAAAAGCCTCCATTAAACCCAGTTTAGGTGCCAGCATTCCAGACTTTCTGTTGCAGAACTAGGGCTCAGAACCTGGAAGTTTTGCAATGGGTTTGGGATCTGTAGCTCCAGACAAGCTGGGGATAACGTAACATCAGCTCAGGGCATACTAAAATGATTAATACAGGACCCTGCATGTATTTTTCAGATGAGATCTGTAAAAATAATTTTTTGCCTGAAAAAGTTGCAAAGAACAAGAAACTGCCAAAATCCACAAAATCCACAAAACCCACAAAACCTATGACAGGGGTATAAACAGTGAGAGGCTGATGCGTAGACATAAGGAACAGCCGCATCTTACAGTAGAACAGCAGACTTCTGTATCAAAGGTAGAAGAGAATGATTTGTGTGCAAGACCAGAAAATACAAGCTAATGTAGAAACCTCTGTGT
Organism: Psilopsiagon aurifrons; assembly: GCA_025447955.1. Taxonomy (NCBI): domain Eukaryota; kingdom Metazoa; phylum Chordata; class Aves; order Psittaciformes; family Psittacidae; genus Psilopsiagon; species Psilopsiagon aurifrons. Next base: position 17,589 of record JAOEHY010011519.1, read on the forward strand.
TGCAGAGGAAATTTAAGTGGAGGGTCGTTATTCTTTCCAGAAGGAAAGGGATTTTTCCCCAGAACCACAGTGCTTCAGGTTGACTACAGAAAAGAGAAAGTGGAGCATAAGCAGATTTTATTATTTTGATGGTGCTCAAACCATCCAGAATCCATAAAGTAGGGAATACTGAGTGCTTTTCAGGTTCAGGGTCTTGAAATGTGTGGTGAATTTAGTGGTAGATCCCCATGACCAGTTGTTAGTTACCAAGAGGACGAACTCAGACATATTCTTTAACAAAACTTGCCTAAAATAAAAACTATTTTATCATTTGACTTCGGAAACCATGTCAGCAATTTTGAATGATATGGATTCTGCCTCTGCCAGATGCACTTAAGTGCGTGGATTGCTACAGATGACACCTTTCAGATCGAGCAAGGGATATGTTAAGAATTAATGGTCTAGAGAACTTGCTGTTTTGCTTTTGAAAACACAAACATGTACATACAGTCCTTCTCAAAGTTTTTTTGGAACTTGTAGGGGAAATAAATAACATTTTACAATCAGAGTTTTAATAAGTAATGAGATTGCAATTTCTTGGCATCTGTGATAGATTATCAAGTGCAGAACATTGTAAAAAAGCTACTTTAATGATTAAAGATTTTTTTTTTGGAAGTCAGGCAGTGCAAAATTTTACCATTATTCCTGTGAATTTAGTTGATCTGTGCTTACTATTTTCTGGTTCCTTATTGTAGGAAAACACAGTTACATCTGTATTAGAGTTAGAGCCACTTAACTTTCGCAGGCTCTGGAACTTTAGTGTCTATATGGTTAAAATTTTTTTGAATTTGGCATTGCTGTGGCTCATGCCATCCAGAATTCTCCAAAACAAATCTCCAACAAAGGTCTGGAGCACAGAGGCCTAAGGTGCCATTAGGCACATTCCTAGTGTGGACACCTTGTTTTGGAGAGCAAGTAGTTTAGCAGCATAGATGCAGCTGTTTTGCTCCACTTGGCATCATTGTGAGGCTGGATTCCTGGGTGTACTTAATTAATTAGTTTAGGCATAACAATGCAGACACAGGTTTGAAGAACATTGCAACTTGAATCTAGTGTATCACCTTCTACAAAACATACAGGACCTTCACAGACATCCAGTGAATCATTCTTCCAAGATGCCATTTTGCTTATTATATTGTAGCTTTTATACATATATAAAAAACAGCTTTACGAAGTACAACAGCCAAAACATATCTGGAGACAGCTAGAGCTATAGATTCTTCTTTCACGTGTCCAAGAATGTGAATGCTGCACCATGCAGTGCTAAATGGCATGGCTACTGAAATACAATCCTGAGCTGCCCAGACAAAAAAATGTTACAAGCCTACAGGGTAAGAGGAAATATTACTCTACAGTTCAACCAGTTACGAAATGCTTCCCTTAAATGTAGAACACTAGATTCATTAGTTTTGAAGAACTTGAACAAAGTTTTGAATAATGTTGCAAACTCTCTATGCCCAGAATTCCTGCTGGCTTCCCAGGGAGACCAGTATGCGGCAGATTTATAGAAACAGTTCATAGGCAGTTTGATCATTCAATAAGCAAAACTGTGTAAGGCACATTTTTCTATAGAAAGTCATGTCTGCTTTATTCTCCAAACTTTTATTTTCCTGTTTCTAATTTCAAGTTATGCAGAACAATATGGTGTAACCCAAAAACGAGCCTGAGTAAAATGTAAAAGGGCAGCATACACAGTAGCATGCAAAATGCTGCACAACAGTGGTGCTGAATGCTAATGAGTAATTATTTGGTCTCAACCCAATCAGTCTTGATCAAATAACTAATTCAAGGGCTGACCATCTGACCTGAATTTCTGAAGGCAATTGCTGCATAATATCTTTTTTCAATGTGTGAACAGGTGGCTCACAAAATGCAATCATTTTTAACAAAATAAATTCTGTTCATCTCAGTTTTTCAAATTCTGAACAGCATAATGCGAACTTAGAAAAATCTATAAACATAGCTTAATAATACTTTGTACCCAAAGACCCTTTCTTCAAGATGACTACTCATGTAGAGGTCTGTTGTATTAAGCTTTAAGCACAGTAGAACTGCTAAATATTTGCTTAGAACCTCCAGGTTGTCTTAAATTCCCACCACTAAGCATATATTTATTAACTAAAATGCTATTCAAAGAAAAATTTAGATCTGTATCTTCAACTAGGCAAACTGAAAATGTAGATTCTTCCTACATGCAGAAAAGTAAATGAGTACTAGACTAGACTAGTGTATTATTTTGATTATTACATTTTGACCTCTTTTTTCCTTGCTTTGAAACTGCTTAAAATCCTGAATGACAATGATGGATAAGGGATACTGAAGAGACAAGATAGATTTTGTTTCCTTTGAATATGTACCTAAATATATTCAATTAATGAATATAAGCAAATGAGGAATAAAGGCAAACAGAGTCTCTGAGGAAATCACATTCCTTCTCTGAAGAAGTCATACAAACATGCCAAGTGAAGATCTGAATTACTGAGTGCTGCCTTGAAGAAATGGAGGTGGTGGGTGGTGTTACTTTGGAAACTTGATATTTAAAGTCTAATATCCTGGATCCCCATTCAAGCTATCAAGAAGTGCAAGGTATCATTTCCTTACACTTCTGACATAGCTACAAATTCAGGAAGTAAGTCAGAAAAAAAAAAAAAAAGCAAAAAGATTTAATTGAGCACCTTTGATGTGAGTCATTCAAATTTATATAGAACATTTGAACTGAGTGTTCCTGGAATCAAGGCTACGAATCTTGTTCCTGTGGTACCTTGGTTTTGGGGGGGGGGGAGAGATTGTGTCAGGAAAGATTTGATATAGGATCTTTAGCACAATCACAGGAAACATAGCATTGGAAGTTTCATAGCAGTTTCAGTTAGAACAGTGATGGTCCCATTTTGAGTGAAACAGAACTTACTTTAAGAGGGAGGACTGACTATAAATCAGTAAGACAGGTTCTGGAGTTTCTTAACTAGAAGAAGAGCAAAATGGGAAATGACAGTGCTCCAAGTTGGAGCATGACCACTTCTAGTGAATTCCTGAATATGAGTACTCCAATAGCTACTGCATTAAAATCAAAGGAAAATTGGAAATGAAAGAAAGAAATTAACATTGGAAATGTTAATTCCAATACAGATTAACAGCCATCAATCAGCATGACAGACTACCCAGTTGAAGATGAGGAAAACTTTCAAATATGGAAGAAATCTCCAGCCTCTGGTGTAATAGCAACAGAAGGTAACTGGCAAGTCTTTGAATTATGTGGGACATAGCTGAACTTCCTTCCTCTGATGTAGACCTCTACAGATTGTTTCATTTTCTGGCAGGAAAGAATTAAGATCCAGTGGAATCATGAGACAATATAGTACTCCTTTTGGGGATTCAATGGATCTTTTATTTTGGTTTATGTCATTTGGTATTTATTACGGGTCTTTGAAACTGATTTATAAGTAAAATGTATGCATTTCTCTAAAACGTCAATTCTAAAGTACATTTCAATGAACATTCTGTCTCAAAATACTTTCCACTTTCTTGTACTGAAAGAAAAAAATTAGACCAGGTGTAGATTGATTCTTTTCCCCTTAAAAACTCCTGGTTTCCTGGAATTTGGAGAGGCAGATTGCATTTCATTCACTGTGCTTAACAGCTATTGATGTGCCTAATGTCCATAACTTTTCCTAATCCTCTCTATTTATTTACTTGTACTTTTTTTGCTGTCATTAACACAGATTATATTTCTTTCTGAGGCAGCAATTCATTTATGTATGGAGCAAAACTGCATACCTTTATGAACTGTGGGCCTGGAAAAGAAGGTATCTGTGCTCAAGTGACGTGTCAGTTGGTAGGCAAGGAGGTAGCTAGAATACTCTGTAATGGGTCTTGGCAATGGTAGGCGTATAATATGGGGTGTGCAGTGGATTGCACCAAGTATGCATGTTTAAAAAGGTGTTTGTTTTACCATTTAAATTGCACAGCTGAAGAAGCTGTTCTCTTTTTACTGACAGTTGTTTGTGGTTTGTGTGTTTACTTTTTTGACATGGATTTTAATTGTTTATCTGCTGTGACCAACAGACAGCATCTACCCCATATTTGTATATTGACGTTTATTTAAAAAAGAAAAGGTGATGTTTTGAGACATTCCAATCTCAGAAGATTCAACATTTTGAGGGATGAATCAGACATTTAATCATTTTAGGTAAGAAGTGTTTAGGTGCTGTTAACCTGGGGGTTTGTTAACATTCTTTGAGCTCAAGAAACTTGTGTTACAGGAAATGGGATCTAGGGCTGGCATAGTCTGAATTATTTGGGTTTTTTTTCTTGCCTGTCAGAAAAGTCAAAGACATTTTCAGAATGAGAAAGAGTTTGGAAGTGTTGCAAAACCACACAGACAAAGTAAGAGCTGTTAAAGTAAAACTTTATTTTTATTGTGTTCTTTTGCAGGGCACAAATATGTATCTGGTCATTAAAATTTTCTAAAACTGTGGTTGTTAGAGATAGCTATGTTTGTCAAACTGTGGAACTCATGAGCACTAACATCCTAAGGAACGTTCTTATAGAAGAAATCTGGAGTCAGCTGGATTAGTAAAGCACTATAGATGACACCTATAAACTGTCTTTAATGTATTAAGAAACTGAAAGTAGAAGAGGGTACACAGAGGTATGATTATGAGGGGTTAAGCATACTGATCGTGTATAGAAAGAAACTGCTGACACACTGAATATAATTCAAGAGTATTACAGTAAATTCTTTCAAGGACAACCTATTCTTTCTTTACTGCAGAGACATTTATCAGTAAGTTTTTCAGGTTTTCTCATTTTAGTGGTTAGAGCTGGAATGAATGAACCCTGCAGTTGGCAGAAGTGGCAGAAGGGATGGCATTAATTAAAAATGTTTGTAACCTCTTGCTGTTCTATATCACAAGGAAAATTGTTGTTTATCTTGACAACTATTTTTGAGCTGTTAAGATACAGTGAATGTATTTTATAAAACATCTGCTGACCATATAAAGAAAGGATTAAGGAATGTCCAACAGCCTTTTTCAGTTTGCCTGACTGAGTGTATAGCTGAGTAGTTCATTTTCCAGGGTCACTAGGAAACATCAGGAGCTTCCCAGTTGCTTCTGATGGAGGTGTATTCAGTAGCTTTTCAGGACACGTTTGTGTTTTCTTGTACTCTAACTCTTGTAATTATTTTTTAAAACCTTTTATTTTACAAATAAAAACACAAGCTGAAGTGTAAACTGCTTGGCTCAGAAAACTGTAGTTGATATAATCTAGAATTGACGCATACTTGTGCCTTATCTTGGGGCATCCTTTCAAAGACATTCATAAATGAAAAGGGTTGCACATAGCTATACAATATGCATTTCATTTTCCTTTGCTGCAGATGGCACTGCTTATCAGCTGGGGCTATTTAGCCTAGAAAAGAGAAGGCTGCATGGAGACTTCTTAGCAGCCTTCCAGTATCTAAAGGAGACCTACAAGGATGCTGGAGAGGGTCTCTTCATCAGGGACTGTAGTGATAGGAGAGGGGAGAATGAGTATAAACTTGCACAGGGGAAGTTTAAGTTAGATATAAGAAAGTTCTTTATTGTGAGGGTGGTGAGGCACTGGCACAGGTTGCCCAAGGAAGTGGTAAATGCTCCGTCCCTGGCAGCGTTCAAGACCAGGTTGGTCAGTCTTGGGAGACATGATCTAGTACAAGGTGTCTCTAGCATTGGACATTGGGTGCTGGAACTAGGTGATCTTAAGATCCATTCCAACCCTAACCATTCTATGATTCTATAGCATTGAACTTTTTGTTTGAAGTCCTTGTACTTTCACAGTAAGAACTGGTTTTAGGATGACATGAATGTGGTCTAAATGCCCATTCAAATCCTTTTTTTATCTTTAATTATATTCCACCTTTGTTAGCAGTTCTGACAAATTATATAGTGATGATGTAGTTAAATACACACTGAATGATTAATAAAAATAGTTTAAAACCTTAAAAATTTACACATAAAATCCAAATAGCTAATAATATGTCAGGACTTCATTATGCCTTATTTATGAGGGAGATAAGTTGAAAAACTTAGATAAACATTATCTAAATTCTCAGATCTTTTTTATCAATGGTAGGAGCAGTGAAATGCCTCTAAATGATGACTGAAAGAATCACTGATGGAAAGGCAATACCCCACTGACATTAGAGCCCAGGTGTCTATGAAATCTCTCTGTTTCAAACCATCTATTTTTAGCAAGCTACAGCTACATTATGAAATAATCTTTCTATGAGATCTTCTGCCTTTCCAAAGCAGAGGATCTGCTAAATGTGTGTTCCCTTCTTTCTGAGGTGGATAGGTAAAGAAGGAAAGGTCCTATGCCCCACAGGTGAGGCATAGCTACAAAGCCACTTAAAATGGATCAATGCAGAAATGTCTGCTTCATCCAAATCTTTCCCACCAATCTATCTACTTTACATAAAAGTTTTTGCTCAAAGCAGTCTGCAAGCTGACATGGGACTCCAGCTGTCCATAGCAGCATCTCTCTGTGACTCTCCCCATATGTCTTCATATGTGGTCAACTAAAACAAGGTGTTTCCAGTGATCCTCCCACTTCTGTGAATTCAAAACTATGGATGAGCATTTCAGAGAGCTGACAAGTGTGCTTATTTTACAATAATTATTCAACCTGTTCTAGTTTATATGAAACTATAGTTGACATGAGGCATTCTGAGAATGAAGGAGTAAAAAGTCATGAAATCTTTTGGGAATATTTCATTAGTTGTTTAGTTCTCCATGGCTTTCCCAAGGTCAGCTAGGGACATCAATTTATCGTGTGAATATGTCTGCAGGCATAGGGCTCAAGGGAAACTGGCTGAAAAAAAACCTACTCACATAAATAAATAAATATTTGCTCATTATTTGCTTTTATTTTATTCTGTAAAAGCTAACAGAAAAAGAAAATACATAGCTGTTACACACTGGAAATGAACACAGAAAAAAGTAATTTTGAACAGTACATATTGCTTGTTTAATTTTAGTTCTGCCCCCTCTATATTTAAAAAGTGGTCTTAAAGACTATCTTACTTTGAAGGTTTGATCAGAATGAATACGAGAAAGCATCTGAGAATATGAGAAGGTATCTGAGAAATTTTACTTAAAATCTTCAAATTTATTATAAAAACTCCAGACAAGACCATAGACTTACAGAGCAGCAGAGGCCTTAAGGAATGTATCTAGAAATAGCTTAGACTTTCTTGGAAATATAGCAATACTATAAAGCAATTTTTTACCTTGATGTGAATAATATCTTGCTGTCTAATTGTTAAGCTGGCTAGCAGTTCTCAAGAAATTACTGAAGCAGATGAGCACATGTGAATTCTAAACTATGGACCCCTAGGAAAAAAAGGCAGTTAGTTGGCCTTGCTTTGAGTATTGTTGTAGGATACAGGTATGAAAAGATTACCTGAAGAGAAAGATCAGTTTTCCTGTAAGTTGGCAGATCCTTAGATGTTGATCAAAGCTGATACATATACATAGTGCATTGGCTCTCAATTTCTTGAGGTAACAGAAAGACTGGGAGATCCTCAGTACTGGAAACACTTTGACAATAGGATTTCTAGGAAAAAAGAAAGTATTATGAACAGATATTTTTGTGTAGAAACTAGAATTTACTGAGTTCTGCAAAGCCCTTCTATGAATCCTGGAACTTCTGCTGATGGTGGAGGCAAGAAATAAGATTGTTGACTCAAACTGGCTCAGCTGAGTTGCCTTGTCACCTATCAGATTATTCACCAGCATATATGTCTCTGCTTCCACTTACCTTTTGGGTTATTTACACAGAATCACTGAAACACAGATTTGCTCAGGTCAGAAAGAACCTCTTGAGATCACCTACTTCACTCCTGTCCCTGCTCAAGCAGGGTCAGCTGTAATAGGCTACTCAGTACCATGTCCAGCCCATCTTTGAATAACTCCAAGGATGCAGATTCCATGACCACTCTGAGCAATCTGTTTCTGGTTTTGATGTCTCACACAGTAAAAATGTGTTTTCTTGCATTCATATTGAGCCTTGTGTTCTTTAATTTGTGTCATTTGCCTCTTAACCTGTCACATGATACTACTGAGAAGACTCTGGCTCCACTACCTTCATTCCAACACATCAGGTAAATGTTCTGTTCCCAATTCTCTCAGTTCCAGGCTCCCAGAACTCAAGCTTGCTTTGCAAAGAATGGCTATACTGCATTAAGATGCAAACACACCTTTAAGAAACCTAACTAGGTATGAATGGTGCTGTACTAATAACTATTGTAAGACCTGAACCAATTTGCAGTACCTACATCCATTGGTCTGCTGACACAATAAACAGATAATCCATCCCAAATGGGATATCTTTTATATTTATAATCATTAGCCAGAAGTGTAGCTATTGGCTGAGAATTTTGTTTCAACTGCCATTTAGCTTTAATGCGTTGTACATCACAATAAATGTAAGCACAGAAGCTAGTGTTGAATCATTTTGATCCATTGTATTAGGTAGCTTAACAATGTGACATGCTGAAATGACAAAATACCAGATCTCTGCTGAAGATGTGAAGCGCTTAAAATTACTTTTCATTCAGAAAAAACATAGCATTTTAGAAGAGGACTTGTGGAACAGAAATAGCATGATGGAGGATAAGGCAAGCATCTTTCAAGGTCATAGGCTGTCAAAGCCAACAAATTCAACCACAGTCTCTAGAAGCAGGAGTTTTTGAAGTATAAATGCTGCAGAATTTTTTCAAAATATTTGTTATGTAACAGCAGTATTGGGAAAACAAAACTTTTCAGTCTAAATCCATAACTTCTCGCTTTTCAGTAATGTTATGATATATCATGTTTCAAAATGTTTAAATAAAGTAAACTCCAATTTAATGCATGGGCTACCAGAGGAGAAAACCTGGTTTTCACCCCATGAATCTATGACTTTACAAAGACAGAACAAAACTTTCTTTCACAGCATACGATCATAGAATCATAGAATGATTAATTATATTTCTTTTTCTCCATGTTTGCCCAAAATTTCATCTTTAATGACATTTCTCAGAATCTTAGAATCATAGAGTTAACTGGCTTGGAAAAGTCCTTTAAGATTTCAAGTAGGATTGTGAAAATATTGTGTTTCTTTACACTTTTATTATATAGATATATACTAATAAAGCTATCTATTTTATCTGAAATGGCAAATACTGACATTAGAGTTGGTTTAGAAAGTTCACAACAATTTCAGTAAAGAACCTGAGACAAATTTCAATACAATGATTTTTTTTTTAACAGTGAGCTAGATGTACTTTCCTCATGTATAGTATCTCTATAAACTTTCCATGTAAACTAATAGCTCACACATCATACTTCGTGCACATATTTCCACGTTTTAACAAAAATGACTATGTCTGCATAGCATCACAGACATTGCAAGCAGATGAAATTATATACCTGTAAGTGTGGAGAGACTGTTGTGAAGAAGGCAGTTGGAAGACCAAACCGAAGAATGAATCCACCTTATGAACCATCCGCTAGTTCCTTCAAGTTGAGCTGATGCAATTTATACTGAGTAAACTGTATTACATATTGAAATTGAATTGTAGGGAAAACATGTTAAAACATTTGTTAGCATACATTTTGAATGAGGCTTCACCAAGGACTCATAAGGGCTATGTGGTCAAGAGGAACCTTGAGAGTTCAGATGAAGAAAAATTCCAGACAGATAGTTTTCTACAGGAAGATCTCAACTATTGAATTAATACCCACAGGAATTAATTAGAACACATCCTATCAGCTCAGATGTCTGAAAAAAAATACAAAATGTACTAATTTTTAGAAGACATTCCTGTAACAAAGCAAAAATGAACAGAACACAAGAAAAAAAGGCTAACACTTTGGAGCAGAAAGGAAAAGGAGAACTCTGAAGGCAATTAATAGGCAATATGACCTGAAGATGGATATAGTACTCAGATTTTAAGTTAGTCAATTTTTTTTTTTTTACTTGAAAAAGTATCTAGATATTGTTTCCTAAAGAAATACAGAGTCCATTTTCCTAGTTTGTTTCCTTTCTACCCTTCAGGGATGTTACCTTTCCTTAAGGAATAATATCTCTGCCAGATTTTTCTAGCAATCTCTGAAAGAGTAATGTCTCCATGTTAGCTTAGTTGCCAAAAGTGTAGCAGAGACAAAAGAAACTCTTCAAAAACTGTCTGCTAGCCAAAGTTTTAGAATTCATCTTCAAGGTGACTGTGCCAGAGTAACTTTAAGGTCATTGTGAATGAAACAATTGATGGATGAGAAGTAATAACACAGACAATCTTTAGTTTAAAATATCAGAATAACTCAAAATGTCCACACTTTAATTACTTTTGTCAAAACACATATTTTAGAAGCAATCACTTAGCAGTATTGTCAAATGTCATGAAAAATTGAAAACTCGGATACCTTATTTTAAAGGATATAACACTATTACACTTTTGAGTGCAGTATTTCTAAGGCAGTTGCCAAAATTATATGTTAACTGTTCCTTAGTACAATTTAACTTTGATCTGGTTTATTAAACATTTATGTTCATATGAGGAAAAAGATGATGAAAATTAGGTTGACTAAAAATATGAAGACAGAATGAAAAGGTGGTTAAACTCTCATGAGTATTGGAATGCATAGTTTAGTCTAAAATATTATTCTTCAAATACATAATTTGTAATTTTTGTAATGTTACTATTATTCAATTCAGCTTACTCTGAGTTGCATTGCATAATTATCAGTGAGATGGGCTTAGATGTGGAGGCAAAGGATGTAATAGTCAGCCAGTTTGGAACAACAAAGAAGAACTGGGGTGAAAAGATATGAGAAAGTAACAAACAAGCTGCCTTTTGTTTAAAGTACAGTTTAAATAATTGCATGGAGTGGGAAACAACAATGCTAGTTTTTCAAGTCTGAGCTAGTCATTTAGGTCCCATTATCAGCACAAGGAGAGACACATTTAAAGCTGACAGATTTACTCCATTCAGTAACAAGCGCTCAAGATTGTTGGGATGAATCTATGGTGGGAAGTAATTTCTCTTTCCACTGGCAGAAGAAGGAGCTTTGGTTACTAACATGGACTAGGTGCCCTTCTTTTAGAAGAGAGAAGTGATCTAACTGCCAGCCCAAATCATATCGCAATATACCAAGCAGGGCAGTAATGTTTTGTAGCCTTACAAAAGTTCAGAAAAAAGAAGAAAATGAAACAATTAACAAAAAGACACCTTGCAATGATTTTACTTGATGTTACTGAAAGTGATTAAAGATGACTTGGAGACGAGCTTAAAAACTTCTAGTGAAGTTGTGATCTAAATCAGTCAAAGAAGTATCATGAGGGCAGCAGAACATTTCTGATACTCATTTTTTACAACTCACTGAAAAATACCAAGACAAAATTAAAGCATAAAGTTAGCAATTATTAAAAAAAATATATAAAAAGCTCAAATCTGAGTTATGGCAGGTGGCTATATGAAATTAAATGAATTAGTAGATCTAAAGATGCACCATCTGCATTAGTGTTTTAGCCTTTCTGTGAAGGCAGTGTAAGTCATTAATTCTGTGCACACAGGGTTTTTTTCTCTGAATCAGTCTCTATTTAAATACGTGCTACTGAATGGTTATCTCAGACTGAGGATCAAATATGTCTGTTTATTGTATGCTGAATAAAGCTTATTTTCACTTAGAGCAGCATTTGTTAGTATGAAAGTTGAAAAGATTTAGAACAAAAAGCCATAATAACTTACAGAATGCAGATCATGTAACAACAGACTGATGTTTTCTTTTTTCTTACTTTGCTTTTATATTATACATAAAAATTGAGTATCTCAGCTTCCATCACTAAATACTTCTTTGATGATTGTTTCAGAATCCAAATTCTCTTTAACTAAAGTAAGTTTTATTTTCTTATATATGGGCCTCCTTTTTCTCAGAATTACCCCATGGAGGAAAGAAATTATTTGTCCACTGTGTAATGTTATGAGACTTCTAGTGAGTATTTAAGTTATCATATTTCTAGGGGTCTACAGTTTAAATATCAACACCTAAGCTAGTTGTCTGAGCATCTACTATAGCCAAAGAAAATGAAGAAGCATATTTAGGGGGTGATTTATGAGATATATTTTAAATATTTACTTGTAAATGTAATGAATAATTATCTCAAAGCAGAGAAAATTATTGTTTGGTTTGGTTTGGCTTGGTTTTTTGCTTTGGTTGGTTGGTTTTACTCTATCAGTTTCAAAGAGAGTCTGGATGACTTGTTCAGAAGTATCTGTCTACTTTTCAGATACACAAGGTTCAGCAAGATGCATCACATCTTCAATGACTCATCTAAAAAACTAACCATTGGGATGCTTTAAAATAGAAAATAAATCTCAGGTTTGTGGGTTAACATTTCTGCTATGACACTAAGTTGAGCTTTATACAGTCATTGTCTAAAATTCACCAAGACTCTACAGTAACTTTTTTGCATATCATCCAGAAGTAAATAATACTCTTCAGGGAGGGTTCATTTTTCATTTACAGTCTGAAGAATACTTACGAAGTTGCCTAAAGCTAGTCACATATCTAAATAGAGACAAAACCACATAAATAACGACAAGAGATTTTCATAAAGACCAAAGGTAGAGGGAAAAATGAAAATGAGCTCCTTATCTACTCCATGCTCTTGACTTTCGAGAGTATATCTATCTGGAAAGAGCAGAAAGTAAAACTCTTGCTAACATTATACTGGTGTGAGGTAATGCCTCATAGGTTCTGTTTTTGTTTTATTTTTTTTTGTTAATGGAAGCATATTACTGGATTTTTAGCTTCTTAAAAAGTTTCTGAAAACAAATTAGTTAGAGACACTGAAGTAAAATACACTTCTTATAAATGATTTAGAGTTTCTAAAGATGATGACAAAGTTTCCCTTGAGACCTTTTTTTCTTTTTGAGGAATTGAGTATTCATTTGATAAAAAGTAAAAGCTAGAGTAAGAAATAGAAACCAAATAATTGTTATTAATAACTATTATTCAGCAGGGTGAATGTTAACGTATCAGGAGCTCTTAAACAGTACTGGTAAGGAATTTTAATGGTCCTCTAAAATGGTATGGTAGACAGTAACAAAATTGCATGGGAGTGTTGAATATTTAATATCTGTCTGGCTTAAGAGTACTAATAAAAAATATTTCCATATGTGGGGATGTAGCAGTCCAGAACTGGGCAACGCCGTTGCCCCAGGAAAAACAGAAATCTACTGACAGAAAGTTGCCTTTTACAAATATGAGATATTTTGCTTTTTGAACAGAGACAATTCCCACCTTTCAAAACAAACCAGAACAACTCTTCAGTAGTCTGGGCAGTTTTAATGCAGACTATCTGTGTCCAAACACAGAGAATTGTGTCTGCTTTACTCAATTCTTGAAGTGAAAAGCAGTTTAATCATGACAAATCTTAAGATGGCTTGTAAGGCAGACTGAGAAACTTTAAAGGTTGCAAGTATAGCCTCATCGTCTTTGTATAACATTCATAAAGAAAGCCACAGAAAGAATCTTGGGAAAGATATCAGCATTTGAACTCTTTAGAGATTTTCTAGGTAGGTAATATATTGTCAACTCTTTGAAGGAAGCTTCCACAGAAAGTCCACAAAGGAGCTATACAAGTAGAAAATACCCAAGAAGTTGGGTGTGCTGTACATCTCTTTTCTTCAGAGACTGTTCTTTCAAAGTATATCAACATTATTCTTTGTTTAATAGTTAATTTAACTTTTATAATTCACTAGATACATGTTTGCATATTTTTAAGTTATAATGCAAAATGTTTAAAAAGTTCTTCTTACTTTTATTGTTTCAGTTTCAATAACCAACAGACAGAAGTCACTCACTACTATATATCATTTAGCCCAAACAACTGTTAATATTCAAAAAATAAAATGTGATCCTTCAGTTGGATATACATTAAAGAAGACAATTCTACATAAGGCTTGACAGATAATCTATATACTGGCCATGTTAAGAAGTAATGTCCATTCAAATAAATTGTATTGCAAACTTTCTGCAGATTTCTGATGATGAGAGAGAAGATAATATTCTAGACAGACTGCCACAATCTGCAAGTTTCCCTCCTGGTAACTAAGTCATGGCATTTCCATTTGGGGAAAAAAAAAAATAAGGGAAAAGAAAAAGCACATAAGATATATTTAATCATTTCACAGTCATTGATTAACTCCTCAAAGCCATCTTCAGGCATATCAGTGGTAGATAAGAAATGAAAGGCTGAGAGCAAAGGCAGCTAATAGCCAAATTGACCAACAGCCAGAGACAGTGAAGAAGCTGCTGCAGTCTACTGAGAAAATCAGATGTGTATGCATAGTTAGTTACACGCACATGCATAGGTACACAAATAACTTCAAATATCTTCAGATGGAAGCACTGAAATAAATCTCTGATTAGCCAATACAAATACCATACTATTACTCTAATAACTACATTAATTTTGCTAAAAACGCGTGGTCAGAATAAAGTCCTGAAGTGAAATAACCACTTCTAATACCATCTACTTAGTATGCTATGCATAGGTTAGAACATAACTATTATATTTTGCTAGTTTTTCTTCACAACCTTTTCTGCATATTGAAAAAATAAGTGTTTACCTGGTGAACTTCATGAGTTTTCTTATGCTAGAATTTTCAAATGCATTCAGAATGACTCTTTTTCTGTTTTCTACAGACCAAACTTGCTTTCCTTCAAAAGTGTTTCAACAATATACTTTCAAGACTAACAATATCCAAGTCTTTAACCTTTCATTTAAATGTGCTGTTGTTTCGAGTTTATTTCACTTTAAAGTTTTAGATAAGGAGTGAAGAAATTGAATTCAAATGGAGTCTGAAACTATGAATCAGTAACTTCACTAGGTATACATATGCCTGAAATACATATGTATACCAATGTAAAGTGAAAAGAAATACTTTCGAAATATCACCCTTGGAAAAATTCAGTCCTGTATCTGGAAAGCCATCAGCATTAATTTGTATTTCATTGTTTATACGTCAGCACAGCAAAAGAAATCTGTTCACTTAACAGCTATCATTTTAATGCATACACTTTCAGTGTAGAATTTCCCTTTAAAGGTTATCTCAACACAGTTATCAACATCCAATAGGCAGTTGCACAAGTGTAATTTTGTAATTGGAAATCATTTTCTTACACTCCTGAGCTGCTGCAACATTCTGTTAATTGATACTATTTATTAAAGCATCTGTAATGAAAAGCACTGTATTTAAATCCAATAAACCGGATTCATTAGTTTGTGGTTAAACTCTGTGGTTTTGAAGAATGGATAAAAAGCTGAAAGAAGAAAGTACTTTCCCAGTTCTTTGCTTCATTAAACAGTCTGAAGGACTTCTCCAAAGGGCACAGCCTTGAATGCCTGGGTTATCTCAACTAAACCTCTGCATTAAAGAGCCTACTTCATCGGAGAGACCCCTCCGTGCCTGTATGTGAATGATAAAAAGGAACAAAAGAAACAGCTCATTCAAACAGTAGGCATTCACTGAATTCAGGTTCTGTGTGGAAGCAGACGTTAGCATGCTTGCAGCACAACAAAACATTGAGGAAATAATTTACTCTAGTGCTACAAACTTGGAGAGTGAAAGCCCTCCCAAGTGAGGGAGGATTGCTTTGAAAGCAGATGAATCAAGTTAATTCGTAGTGTATATATCACAGATCATGAAATAGGCCTTCAGGATTTGAAAGTATCAGCCCAATACTGTAAACATACAGAATGCATTTTACATTTGCTTCTATTATAATGCTTTTTAATGAATGAAATGAAACGAAATGAGATGAAATGAAATGAAATGAAGTAGGACTGTGATTGAATGACAGCATAATAACCTCTAAGAGCAAATCCCTACACAGAAATCTTTTACTTTAATAAAGTACTATTACGAGGATTTTTCAAAATGATGCCAAGCTTTTTGCAAGTAGCAAAAGCATGATAAGCAAAAAAAAAGGCTTTACAAATAATAAGCTTGACAAGTTCATCAGCAAGGTAATGCAGCTAATAAAGCCTTTGATCTCATCAGCACTATAAAAGGGCAAATGGCAAACATGAGTAAATTTCAACAGCAGATACAGACATTACAGATGAGAACTTGCTCGAGTCTGCCTCATCTTCTGAAGTACGTGATCCCAGGAAAAGAGTAGAATATAGCAAGGATTTATTTGTAGCTAATGGAAATGAGCCCTGAGATATTTTCAGTAGATATAATCAATTCTTAAGAATTCTTCTTCCTCTCTTGATATATGTTTTGGCCACAAGATTTTGCAATAAAACAGACTTATAGCACCACATTTTGCCAGTAGCATTCCTTGTCTGATTTCCTATGGAAATGAGGTTTATGACAATGTTTAAGTGTGTTTGTGTGAGAGAGAGCTTCTTGATCCCTGGCCCAAGAGCCTTTAAAATCAGCTCTTTCTAGTCATAGAATCGTAGAATCACAGAATAGTTAGGGTTGGAAAGGACCTGAAGATCATCTAGTTCAAACCCCCCTGCCATGGGCAGGGACGCTTCACACTAAACCAGATCACCCAAGCCTATGTCCAACCTGGCCTTGAACACCGCCAGCAATGGAGCATTCACAACTTCCCTGGGCAATCTATTCCACTGCCTCAACACACTTACAGTAAAGAATCTCTTCCTCATATCCATTCTAAACTTCCCCTGTTTAAGTTTGAAACCTTTGAAGAGTCCATCCTTGGCATCCCTATAGGACCCCTTCAGATATTGGAAGGCTGCTATGAGGTCTCCACACAGCCTTCTCTTCTCCAGGCTCAACAGCCCCAACTTTCTCATCCTATCTTCATACGGGAGGTGCTCCAGTCCCCTAATCATCCTCGTGGCCCTCCTCTGGACTTGTTCCAACACTTCCATGTCCCTTTTATATTGAGGACACCAGAACTTCACACAATACTGCATGTAAGGGCTCACGAGAGCAGAGTAGAGGGGCAGGATGACCTCCCCCGACCTGCAGGTCACGCTCCTTTTGATGTAGCCCAGGATACGGTTGGCCTTATGGGCTGCGAGCGCACACTGCAGGCTCATGTTCATTTTTTCATCAAGCAGCACCCTCAAGTCCTTCTCTACAGGGCTGGTCTTAATCTCTTCTTTGCCTAACCTGTAGCTGTGCTGGGATGGCTCCAACCCAGGTGAATTGAGGTCTTAGGCTATTAAATCATGCAGGCTTTCTGCAAATAGGCAAATTTGTAGCAATGAAGGTACCTTAGTTGAGGGAAAGGCAGCAACATGATCACACATGTCAGGCACCTGAGTCTAGAACGTATCAAGACATGGAAGAGATTAATGCCCCAACAAAATGAAGGGTTTTCATCAGATCTATCAGCTTTTTAGGCATCGAATGTAATCAGTTATGAGACAGGAAATGGCAAAAAACCACAGACTTCATTAGCATTAGTCCCAGTGATTTGTGAGGAAACAAAATTTTCTTCAGAATGGTTCCTCTTGATTTCCTTCCCACTCCTTTTCACATTCTACTATTCATCAATAGGTCTCATCAAAGGTAAAAAAAGAAAGTGCCTTCATCACCATATAAACTGGTGACACTTTAAGGAGTAAATGCTTTCTTTTTTTTTTTTTTTTAACTTTTTTAACTTGCTAGGGTGAAATCAAGAATTCTCCAGGTGATGACTAAAATGTCATGGTGTCAAATCACATCAGAAACATCCACAAAATAATATGTAGGATAAGGGCAAGAGGAACATGACCTACACAACTGTTACAGTCATATTTCCCTATGACATTTGATGTGTATTTTGAGTGGATTATTGTGTTGTTGCTAATAAATATTTCCCTAAATACATATCTCTACTGGTTGTTGATTTTGGTGTAGGTGCATTTCTACCAGAATGCACATTTACGTTCAAAATCCCCTATAATATATATTACATTATGCATATAGGATATTAGTATGATATGTATAATGTATGAATATAGAATAGTCATACTATGTGCACAAGTTTTGCTATTAAAGAATATTGTTTCCTGAAAATGACCAGAAGCCATGAAACCATGGACAATCAATCCTCCATTTGTCATACTAATACAACATTACCTTTTCTTATTTTATGGCAATAATCACTAAACAGGAAAACCTAGAAGTATTAGAGGTTGGCAGATAAAACTTGTATATAGACAGAAAGATGCAAATAATTTAGTGTGCAATACGGTTAAAATGAAGACATAACCTTGGCCAAGAATAGATTGAACAGTTACAAGACTAGATGCAAAAGGTTGCCTGAAATGACTTTGCCTATGAAGTTTGGTGTTTCTCAAAATTTCCCTTCTCAAATTTCCCTTCTGATATATGATGTTTAGACTCACCACTGAACATTTCATCCAGCCCACAAACATGATTTATACTGTGCTGTTCATCACCATTTGTTAGAATAATGTTTGCCATACCTCTAAGGCCTTTCACCTTCTGAATGATCTTTCACAGGTGAAAGAGATGACTAATATAACTTACTGTGTCTAGGAAATAATACTGTAATAAATTGCATACCTTATAGCACGTTCTGTAAAGAAAAGGTAAGGTTATAGATGGGCAAGTATTGGAATACTCACCAGCAGATAAAGAAATATAGTGAAATAAAAACACCCTGCTTCTTACCCTGTTTTGAAATTGATCCAGTCTAGGAATAACTTCATGTTTGACCTGAAAGCTGACGGACTCTGTATTTTAGCTAAGTTGATTGAACTGAAAACTCATATACAGGTATGTGTATGTTCATGCACGTGTGTACATATACACATCTGTGTGCATTTAATTAGCTGTAATCAGTATGTGCATTTGCATTTCTGCTAGAATTTATTCTCAAGTATAAGTCTGTAGAGGACACCAAGCTGGGCAGGAGTGTTTATCTCCTGGAAGGTAGGAAGGTTGATTTGAACAGGCTGGACTGATGGGCCAAGGCCATTTGTATGAGGTTCAACAAGGCAAAGTGCCTGACCCTGCACTTAGACCAGTACAACCTCATGCAATGCTCCAGGCTTTGGGAAGAGTGCCTGGAAAAATATTCAGTGGAAATGGACCTGTGTGTGCTGACTGATGGCTGGCTGAACATGAGCCAACAGTGCGTCCAGGCAGCCAAAAAAGACAATGGCACCCTGGCATGTGTCAGAAACAGTGTGGCCAGGAGGGTCAGCGTTGTAATAGTCCTCCTGTACTTTTCACTGGTAAGGCAGCGCCTCCGATACCGTATTCAGTTCTGGGCCCCTCAATACAAGAGAGTTATTGAGGTGCTGGAGCAAGACCAAAGAAGGACAACAAAGCTGGTGAAGGGTCTTTAAAACATGTCTCATAAGGAGCTACTGAGGGAACTGATGTTGTTTAGCCTGGAGAAAAGAAGACTCGGGGACGTCTTGTCACTCTCTACAACTACCTGAAAGGAGATTGGAGCGAGATGTATGTCTGTCTTTCTTGAGTCTCCCTCAAGTAACGAGCAATGAGAGAAGAGGAAATGGTTTCAAGTTGCAGTAGGAGAAGTTTAGACTGGGTACTCGGAAAAAATATGAGAAGTTTAGATTGGGTACTAGGAGAAAATGCTTCCCCACAAAGTTTGCCAAGCATGGAACAGGCTGCCCAGGGAAGTGGTTGAGTCACCATACCTGAAGGTGTTTAAAATACGTGTATATGTGGGTCTTAGGGGCATAATTTAGTGGTAGACTTGCAGTGCTATGTTGGACTCAATAATCTTAAAATTCTTTTCCAACCTAAATGATTCTATGACTAAGCATAAAAGTAAAAAAAAAGACTTCTATTACTGATGATGTACTGAATTATTTTGGTGTTAATGTGGTATAACAGTCATTCACAGAAATAAATAACTGGTTTCATTAAGATTGCTCTTATGCAAAGGTCTTCTCCTTGTCTTAATTTCTTAAATACCCTCTAAAGGAATAATAGTTTTTCCACTGAACCAAGAACTCTTCAGGGCAAATTCTATCTCACTGTCACTTTCTTTTGTATTCTTTGACTGAAAACCTTAAAATTTTCCTCAAAAATTATGGCAACAGTGACAAAGGTAATTACTGAACCTGGCAAGTAAGCAGAAAGAAGACAATACCACCTCTTCGCTCTAAACCACTGTTTGCCAATTTAACTACCTAAATGATACATACTACATAGGACACAGTATTAGAAGATGGTACAGTGATAGCTATTATTGTTGTATATTCATGGAATAACTGAGTGAGCAATGATGATTTCTGTTCTGTGACAATCAAGAGCGGTTTTCTTCTGCTTCATCATCTTTAGTTGTTTTCTCTAAATGAACCCTAGTATTTATGCAGTCAGTCAGATAAGACAACTGATCCATCTGAAGATTATTCCTATGAAACTTATCCTCCATATGTGTGTGTGTGTGCGCGTGAAATTTGCCACTAGATCAGATCCCTGTTCAGCTAACAGTGTAATCTTATGAGTGCTAGCAGCAGTATAAGAAACAAGGTGGAGACATAACCAAGGGCAGGAGGGTGAGACTACTTGCTCTTAAGCTGACTTAAAGCAACTGTGAAATTGCATCCCCCTCATATGCCTTCACTGGCTGAGTGAAGCTCAGTGTGAGAGATGAAGTTAGATTTCATTAACACACCCAAAAGTCAGGTACTGCAAGATGTGGTATGCTTTAACCCTCTTTCATGCTGGTTTGGAAGAAAGGTCTTAGCTTTCTTCTCCTTTATTTTCCTCCAATTTGCCTCAGCGTGTGAGTTAGGTGCTGTACTGTCAGACGATTTCACTATCAAGAATGTAAATATGAAACACCTACTTGTGATGACTACTTACCTCAAAGTGACATCAGATAGGAAGTAGTTTCTTATGACTTGCAATCCATGTGGGAAAATTCAGAGTGGCAGTGAAAATTAACTGATTGAGGCTAAAAATGATATCCTATAATACCCACAAGAAATGTGTAGAAAGAGAATTTGCGTTTTTAAATGTGGGTGATAGCTCAGTCAAAAAAGCATGTTATGAGCCCCAGAAATCTTTTTTCCATAATAAAGCAGTAAGGATAATCACAGCATTTTTGTTTTTTGAAGCTCTAGTCAAGTTCACTGGAAAATCATGGGCAGGATAAAGTAATAGATTCCTGCATTTCACATCATTTGTCAATTTTCCACCATCTGGCAGTAATAGTGTCTGTTTAGCAGCTTCTGTGGAGGGCAACAGTTAGTAAAAATGCTCAAGTCAGAAGAAAAGTGAGAGTACAAGAGGAAGAAGTATGAATGATCTTTACAAAGAGCAAAGAAACAAAGGTGGTGAAAGTGGAAGGAGATTGCTGTAAATAATTCAAAGGAAGGAGAGATGAAAAGTAGAAGTGAAACAAGTACTTAAAATCTGGAAGATAAGATGAGCATGTCCCTCGTGATATTTAATAGCTGCATCTAAACTGCCGTAGTCACACAGGCATGCCTGTAAAGACCTTTGTGCAATGTCTTTGCCATTTGAGGCAAATATTTTGCAAACATCATTCTCTCTAACAACCTCCATGTAGCCTAAATGTGACAGAGAAGAAATCAAGAATGATTTTGTGGGAGGTTTAGCAGACACTAAATCAGGACCTCCAGGTGTACCACAATGCACATCAACCAGGCATACAACCGTCCGTCTCCTATTACCTAGGTGGAAAAGACCACTTTTATGAGAGCCTTCACACTGCTGAACCTCTCCACATTAAGAAATTTGGAAATCCAGAAGTTCTCATGTGAAAAGCTTAGGGCTTGGCACACCTATAAAACATAAATATAGATGTCAAAAGAAATTAATTTGAAATAGTTTGCAAAAATGTTTTTTCTTAGGTGAAAAATTAAATGGAAATTTGCTTTGTGACTATATACCTGTATTTAGACTTTTGATCTGCATTAGGTGTTCACAGACTATAACGAACTCAAACATGCCACGAAGTCTTCAGAATCACAAAATGCTGAGATGGTGAAAACTTTCATGTTCTCATCAAGTTTATGTACTTGGCAAAATACGCATTTTACTGGTTTAAGCCCAAAACAAAGAACTTTATTTTCTGGGTGGGTCTTATCTTTGAATTTTATCCATCGAAGAGAAAGGCTTCTAAGCTGAATATATTTGCTTCCTCTAGCTAGTGTAGGTAAATGAGTGCTTCCAGAAGACAATTCACCCTGCTTAATTTGGAATAAAATTAGTTGCTGTTCTAGAGGGGCTTACCTACCTTTCCCCACTAATTGTGAAAACTAAATGCCAACAATTTAACCAGCTATTGTTAGCCGCAGTGAATCCAAGCTTTTTGAAGATCTACACATCAAAACCCAGACTGCAGATCCTGCAATATCTGGCTCAGCCCCTGCCTGATTCTGGAGGTACCTTATTTTTTACATTAAAATATTCAAGGTAGACATAAGTAAACTATATGTGTACCTGCATTTGTATCACCCGCTTAAGACAGGAATTCAGAAACAAGATACCGTTCTGCCTGAGTGCCCTGTAGGGCTTTGCTGGGAATGCCGTATGGTGTGTGAGATTGAGTTCCACACAGAATCTGTTTGCAGTTGCCACAGCTTTTAAAACATCACCAGAAAAGGTTGATTTATCCTGTTTAAGTACCAAAGGGTTACAATAGTCCCGTGGGAATGGGAAAAGAGATAGTCTCAAGCCTGACACTTTCATGCTTCCTGAAACTGCCTTAACAGTCAGGCTGTAGGCTAATGCAGGCAGAGGGAGGAGGAAACATCCACACACCAAACAAAATATGTGACTGCCTAGCAAAGAAAGCAAGGTGATGTTTGTTTTATCTTTCCTTTCCTCCTCCTTAACCTTTACATGATTTTCCATTAGCCATACAAAGAATTCATCCCTTAACAGGACATTGAATAATTTATAGGGTGACAAGGTGATGATCTGACAAACATTCCTAGAGCATATTTAACTTTATTTGTAGGAATAATGCCAGAATTAGATGTGAGACAATTGGTGTATGATTTCTTTTTCAAGAGACAATTGCAAACTGTATGGTAAATATCTGCATCCCGGATCGCTTGATTACAAAGGAATGAGTAGCTCTGGTCTCTTATTATGTAGGAAAGTTGATGTGCTCTTTGCTCTTCTATTTTTTTTTTTTTTTCACTTGTCAAAATGTTGACAGATTGAGTCAATTAATCCTTGTTCAAACAATGTTTCCTGTGGCAAAAGCTATGTTATAGGCTTCCTCTTTCTGTACAGCAATAAACACAATTTTATCATTGTTTTGCTTTGTGATAAAAACAGGGAAACCAAAGAAAATCAAAAGGCAGTTGCACAAAGATAAACAGAAACAGAAGCAAAACAAACTGCCTGCTTTTAGACGGCTAAGACAATAATACTAATATCAAAGCAATCAAATGTAGATGCAAGAGTTGCTAGCAAAGGAACAAAACTGAAACCAGTCCAATCTAACAAGGTGAAAACTGCCAATCATCCTCCATTCAAGTCCTAGCAACCCAAACTTGCAAAAACATTCCTCTTCCAAATTGTTAGCAGTGGAGATAATTGTAGGGACATGAGTTTGAATTCCTCATGGCGTTGAATGGCAGCCTTAGAACTGCTGGTCTGTTTACTTTCCTGGCTCCAGGTTTAATGATATAGACAGCTGAACAATTGGAAGGGAACTGGACTGTATATTGCAAGGTATTTCTCAAGTGCCAAGAGGATAGATGACCCTGCTGTGTTTTCATTTTCTGCCCACCCAAAATTATTTTTTCAGAGAGTTTCCAACTTATCTTACCTTTACACTAGCTTAAAAATGTACAGTTTTCTTTCCTGTGCTGGTGTCTTTTGGGGTGCCATTTCCCATCCAGTGTATGATACAGTACTAACTTGCTGTTGTGAAGACTTGTATTCCAGCCACACTCAAAATAGTGCAACATATAACACAGAAAGGACATTTGAAATATAGGAGAAGACAAAAATGCTTTAAAACTTTTGACATTGTCTTATTAAGTAATTTTTTCTTCTTCTCTCTTAGGACCAGAACAGACTCATACATATAGGTGGTCTGGGCTGAAAAGCAGAAAAACCTGAAAACGCACTTAAAGGTTCACAGAAACCCTCCTCTTGAACAGTCTTCCTAATGCCCTGTTACATTTCATGGATCAAAGGATATGATATGCCAGAAAAGAGAGCAAAAATGAACTTTACACAGCTATTCCAAGTCAGAAATTTTGTGCATATGGGTCCCTTCAGGGAAAAAATATGTACAGTATTATTTTTCCTCTGTTTTGTTTTTACATACTACTAGATCAGAAGCTTCACTCTCTCAGACGGTTTAAAAAATCCTCCATCTTCTTCCAAAATTATATGAAAGACCTCAGAAATTAGTTTAATAGCTTTTAATCACTTCTTGTAAGTGTCAGGGATTAAATATCTCTCTGTGACCCTGAATCTATAAAACGTCTATCTGGTAGGCTATACAAGTTGCTTGGAAACCTAACCTGAACAAGGCTAAATACTAGCAGATAATAAAATATCTGGGAGACCAGGCATCTGTATTCCCCTACTGCAAAAAAAATAAAAAAAAAAATAAATAAATAATAAAAAAAAAATAATGAAAGGAATGACTACTAGCTCTCTTCCTGGAAGCCACTATGAGATCCCACATAATTACAGCTTGAGCTAACTTAAATTCAAAAATTCAAAAAATGTTATTTGATTCAAATATATGTTGGAAAGAGAGCAACATAACAAAGAACACTGATTTGTACAGCTTTGTTTGGGCCTTAAATTTGCACCTTCAGGAAAGTAAGCTGTCATGATGTAGAGAAAACATCCTACTTTAAGATTTTTGTCAACAAAACTAGAAACGTGCTGTACAAAATAAGAACAATTTTAAATTTTCTATTTCTTTCCTCATTCCACTTTTGGCTACAAAACAAGCTGTAGCCAGAGAAATGTATTTGCCCTAACAATTTAAAGATTGGAGTGAAGGATTCGTGTTGAAAATGTAGTTCTAACATTTCAGAGTAAATACATATTTTCAAGAAAGGACTTCCTCTTCCACTACAAAATTAAATTTTTGATTCATGAGCTATGACAACATATTTCTCTGAGTTTTCCCTAGCCAGTGAACCAGAATGAGGTAGAAACTTCATCTGGATGAGGAGACTGAGAGTATAATTATTAAATAATACGCCAACTCTTTAACTGTTGGTCTTAAATATTGTTAAATATCACTTAAATTCCAAATATTTTATGTTGATTTTTAAGGACATGGGTATGACTCCACTAACTGGGACCTGAACCTGGGAAGCCCACTCAAGTGATGGCCAGTTTAGGAAAAGTTTGTAAGAAACCAGCAAATATGTTTCCTTTGCGTATTTTTACACTTTCCAGATAAAAACAGAGACTAAGTCAGAAATCCAGGTTTGATCACTGTTTTTGGCTCATTTCCTTATGTACTCATTGTTATTTGATAAGTTGTTGCCACTACGATTTCCACCACCCTCTCCTCTAATAAGCTGTACTGCTTAACTCTCCTCCTTGTGAAAGTCTGTTTCTCTGTGTTAAACTATGCATGACGGTATCAGTAGGCGCCCTTCCTGTTTTGTGTTGTGAGGAGCAGAGAATAGTCATGCCTTAGTCATTTTTACTTGCCATGCCTGATTTAACTGATACCTACCCCATCACTTGCTTCTTTTTCTAAGTAGAAAACACTTACTCTTCCTAACCTCTGCTACTAAGTTATTTCCATTATTTGTGTCTTTTCCCATTTCTCTGTAATTTTCTGAGAGAAAGCAGCAAGAATTTTGTGCAGTATTCATTGATGGGGACTTACTACAGGTTTATGCAGTAGCATAATGACAATAAAACTTCTACATTGTTTCCATCCCCTTCCCTCATAATTCTTTATATTCTGCCATTTTTTCTTCACTACTCCTGACTACTGGGTTGATATTTCTGGGAGCAATATACTGCGACACCTTTATGCTTTTCTGAGTAGTAATAGCTAACTTAGAGCTTGCAACTACACAGATGTTTTTACGGCTATACTTTTCCACATTAGATGCTTTCTTCTCACTGATGTTGAGTTTCAGCTGTTATTTTGCTACCTACTTCCCCATATATTATGAAATCTCTAATTTTTCATTTCAAATTTTATAGCAAAGTTTTGAAATTATGTTTGGTTATATGCAACTTTTTCACCTTTTTTTTTTTGTTTTAATTTTCCCAGAATATTCAAGATTATTTCAGGTTGTGGAGACGCTAGGCCAGGTTTCAAGTAAAGTTCCTTATATATGTCATCATTCTGGAAACTGCATGTGTATTCCTATTCTTTGTTTCTTATTTATAGATAATTTGCAGTCAGTAAGAGCACTTGTTATCCTAGAAGTTTTCTTTTTAGGATCTTTTTATGAAAATCCTTGTAAAATGTTAACAGCAGTGTACTAGATAATTTGTGATGCTTTACTGATGAGTGTTTTTTTCTTTTTTTTAACCTTACTAATGGTATGCAATAATTTACTATTGTGATCATTCTCACTTCCTCTGAAGTTAGCAAAGTTATTTGAGCAACTGATATTTAGTATAGCACCAAACCCATTTTATGTCAGTTTTCAATTAGAAGGCCAAGATTTTAAAAACCAACTAGTGATTTTGGAGCCTTAACTGCACGGTTGTAAACATAAGACAATTTAAGAGGGCAGCTCCTCAATAAATAGTTGTAACTCATCCTAAGCTACAAGTCCTCAAACTGGTCAGATGAGTCAATCATTAAAAATCTTTTTTTTCCCCCACTAATTAAAAACTGAGCTTAGATGATGATCTTGGAAGTAGAAGCGTACAGATGTAGGGGGATACATCTATATCTGAAGTGGGCCTATAGGGATGCTGGGGATGGACTCTTCATTAGGGACTGTAGTGAGAGGACAAGGGGTAACGGGTTCAAAATTAAACAGGGGAAGTTTAGATTGGATATGAGGAAGAAATTCTTTAATGTAAGGGTGGTGAGGCACTGGAATGGGTTGCCCAGAGAAGCTGTGACTGCTCCATCGCTGGCGATGTTCAAGGCCAGGTTGGACATAGCCTTGGGTGGCATGGTTAATGTGAGGTGTCCCTGCCCATGATAGGGGGCATGGAACTAAATGATCTTCAGGTCCTTTCCAGACCTAACCATTCTATGATTCTATATCCCACCTTGTTTAGCTAGACACACTTTCCATGAGGAGGTAACATATTTGGAGCATGCCTAATGTCAAAGCTATCAGCTTTCTTTTTGTTGCTTAGAAGGAATAAATAGGAAAAATTGTAAGCATATGAAATTTGTCTGGGGTCAGCTAAGTCTTCTGGAAATTTATATCCCTCAGTAATCTGGAAGGGAGAAGACAATGGGAGAACAAAAATACAGCCTCATTTGACAGTGATTTGTTATAAGTCCATCAGGAATCCATGCATGACATCACCACTTCTTGATAACATCTTTTATACTAAAGGGGTGAGGCTGTTTTTATTGTTAATTTGGGAGGGAAGTCCTATTATTTGACAAAAAAAGTGGAATTTTAAAGTTTCTTAAGTCCAGCATCAGCACGGAAAAGCAGATGCATCACCTCACATGGACTGCTTAATGCAGGCGATATTGAAAACAGCTCTCTAGGGAAAGGTTTCAGAAGTGCATTTAATTGCATTTTCCACTTCTCATAACAGTGAGGGATTAAACTGAGACAAAATGTAATGGAACCAGCTCTTTCCTATCTGCTTAAAGAAAGGAAGATAACTGAAAACTGTGTTTATTAACTCACTAGGAAAAAAAGAAGCCTATCCAAAATTAATGAATTTATAAGCCTATTACTTCTCATGACTAATGGGGAATTTTTCAGCTGGGATCTAAATGAGTGTTATGAGAGGTAAGAAATGAGGATTGGAACCTACTGCATTTATTTACAAGTGCTTAATTCTCATAACCTAATGAAGCTAACAAAGAACACTTCAGCAGCCATATGAAATAAGAAACAATGCTCAGACATTGTACATTACTGGAGGATGTAACATGTGGTGTGTGTGTTACCCAGTATTCTTATCTGTTCATGAGAAATACCTATTTTCTGCACTGCTATAATACTTACCCATTATCTTCATACTTGCAAGGATGCAAATTCTGGAGGTTGTTTCTGGAAGTTTTTTCTAAAAATTATTGTACCTGTATAATTTGTATTTACACTGCTAGTTTCTTTTTCTGGAAGAATTCTTTGCTGGGATAAACAACAGAGGAATAAAATATGCCTCTTCAGACAAACAGTGACAGTGATTGAGTCCTCATCTTGATGTGGATCAGTGGATACCTGCACACCTCGAGATAACAGAACTTAACCAGTAAGAAGTGACACTCTCCACTATGAAGAGACTGATATGAAAAAACCCAAAAGAACAACTATTTAAGCTTCCAAGAAACAACTATTGTAAATATTCCTACTTAATATTATCTTTCTCCTTTTCAAGGAAGTGGGTTTAGATTCTGTATTCCCATACACGGTATCTCTAAGGATGGAACACTTGATAGCCTGTTTCATTAAGACGATTAAGAAGCATAATATTAAGGTAGTGGCACAGGCATCTCTGAACTTACTGGAAATATACCTAGGTTTTTAGTGTCATGTTATCTTGAAATTTGAGCTATCATATGAATATATAAGGGTGGACATTTTGAATCAAACCAAAATTTTAGCAAGACCTGAATTAGTCTCTGGCTGTTGCCAACAGCAGGAAGAATAAAGCAATGACATGGTGATGCTCCTTTTATATGCCATGTCATTTTCTGGAAAATTGTTGCTAAAAGAATTTTGATGATAGAGAAAATTGGGCCTGACAGGTCTTGATAGACATTTCTTCCAGAAATAATGTGACCTCCTTGCTTTTTGAGCTTAGTATGCCACATTGAGCCAAGTCACTTTTTGCTGCTTGCTCCCAGTAGACACAGCACTAATGAAAGGAAAAAACTAAATGACAACTTTCCTTTTGTAACAGCAGTAAAACATTAAGTGCATGCTAAACAAGCAAAGAAAAAACATCTTTTCCTACACATCTGTGGTGCCAATCATTTGACACATTAGTTCCTCCTTGCCACCCTTGTTCCTCCTTGCCACTCCATTCCATCCAAGAAAACTCTATGCTCTAGGGTTTTTTTAATCAGCTGCTGCAACAACAATGGTTAAGATGCACCCTTGCTTGTTGCATATCTCTGCTGCACAATCAAGTACATTTCTATTAGGTATTACATTTTTAAACTGTCAGGCTTCTTATAGGTGCAGAGACTTGGCTCTTCTTCCTGAAAGACTCTGGACTCAGAGCTGGCAGGATGGGCTGGCTAATTTTACAGTTGAAGTGGGAGACAGCTGGTCTTTACTACTTCTAACCTTCCAACATCAGCTGCTTTCATTTAGCTGGTGGCAAAGACCTAACCCTAACCCTGACCCTGACTCGGGTACCAAACCAAACCTGACATACAGTGAGTACTGGTTGTACACTGATGTGGTGTCCCTGTCTATACCTGGGTTTGAATGTGCTTGGTCTCCTCCTTATTGTAATAGGCTTTCCATTCACTTTCTCTGCTAGTTTAAAAAATTAAATTTTAGGAGTTGCATTTTGCCTTAGACCTTATCACTATTTTTTTCATAATTGAAGAGTTCATAAAGCCCTGAGGTTCAAATCCAGAAATCAGTTGATAATAACAGTAAAAAAGATTTTGAAAAATCTTTCACTCTTACTTTAGTCTTGACAGAGATTTACAAAATACTAACTTGCAAAGACCAGCACATTTGTAAGGTGATTATTTTCTTTTTATTTTATAAGGGAAAATGTCCCTTTTATTCCATGATCACATCTTGTCCATTCTGAATTCTCCCTCTGATGAGTCTGTTTTCTTCACATACGTACAGCCTATTTCTCCCACCCTGATATCTCGTTAGTTTTATTTTATCTTGACAAACACAACTGAGAGCAACGTAGTATCTGAAGTAGAAGAATGAAGAAATAAAGGCAGCTTTTAAACTTCTGCATTCTGCCTGCCCTACACTTTCTTCCACAGCTCTTCAGTGGGTGAGTTTCATTTTGCATTGAAAAATACAATCAGATGAACAAAGCAGCACTCGATTGGGTTGTTGGGTTTTTTTTTGTTTGTTTTAACCACTAAATTAAATTATCCAGCTGATGAAGGGTGGAGAGAAGGCTCTGGAAATTCAGGGGGGTAACTTTTTTTTTTTTTTTTTAAAATATAAAACCCCCTGTTTGTTCAAAATGTAAGAACATTAAAATGAGCTTTTTCTCCTACCTCCATCTCCAATTACTCTTATTCTAAGATATACTTGAAAGTATATTTTTACTACAGTATATCTCATTATATTGTTTAATGCAGATACACTGAGTAGTAGAAAAGATGGTTTGTTGAGAGGTCTTACAGCAGCAGAAGTAATCTGGACTAGAGAGGCTGATCAACTGTAGCAGCCATGGGCAAACTGGAAAATAAGAGGAACGGGAGGCTTCTGGGTAAAAAGAGAAACTTCTAAACCAGGAGAGACAGCAGCTTTATTAAATGTGTTTAGAATATTCATCCTCACTCTTGTTCTCAGTCATGGTAGGGTCTACTTGAAGAGGAGTTTTAAACAGTTGTGCAGCCTGCTAATTTAATGCACATACGCACAGGCACTTTGGATTGCCTAATCACAGCCAATCTCCAAAGAGATTTGATATCTCTTTCATGAGCCAATTTTTGTTTGGCTTTATTGGTGATCTGCCCATAGCGGGGGGGGTTGTAAGTAGATGATCTTAAGGTCGTTTCCAACCCTCAGTATTCTTTGATTCTATTATCTGTAAAACTTTATTAATCTTAAATATGGAAAACTAGATCCACTGGGAAAACTTAGCAGTTGAATTGCCTGAAGTTGGAGCTCCTGACTTCACAGTATCTAGCAGAATTTTGACATTCAGGTTCAGTATCCAAATATTGTTTAATATTGTTAAATACTAGAGCCAGATCACCCTGAGCTGACTAAAGGTGCTGATGAACTCACAATGTACCATTTGTAGGGGAAGGGAGGACATTTTCAGTGTGTTTTCACTGGAATGCTGGACCATCTCTAGTAGCTCTGAGTCTGTATATGCATCACTATTGGATTCACAAATATGGGTTCTTTAGGAGTGCCTTATATTGGTTTTCCACATATGAACACTGCAGCACTTTAAATCCCTGCCTTCTCTGAGTTTAGGCTATTATTTTGACATAGTGAACTCTTTCTTTTTGCAACAGATTTTGCAGTAGCCTCACAGAGTAGTAACTAGCACATAAAGAAAGATGAGGAAATGATGACAAGTTTTTCAATAAAGAAAATTTAAAGTGTATTTTTCTGTTTTATTATTCTGCCTTTCAAATGTGCATTGCTAAACAGAAAAAAAAAGTTTAAAGCTATTTTTTACCATTTTAAAATTATTGATGAATTGCATGAAAAAAAATGGTACTGAAAAGCATAAATGAAAAATATTTAAAAATAACATGAAATTCCACTTCTCATTTTCAAGATCTTTGATGGTATTGCATCTACTTACCCTAGGTATATATATGGAATCCTTTTTTTTCTGTTAGATTATATTAGAGAAATCATATGACCTAAATACAGATCTGATCTGCAGATGTCTATCAAATTATTTGCACTGGGTTTGCGTGTGGCCTTCTGTACTTTGAGTCCTTGGACTGATGATTGTCCATTAATTTACTTTTTTTCCTGCATTTTTTTTTTCTTAAAAAAAACCCCAAGCTGTATGCTTGATGCTTCTCTTTCCTTTTGTTTCTCTTTCTCTGTCCACTCAGCCTCATGCTCAATGTAGTCTGAAAAGCTCACTATTTTAGCGCACATATCATCAAATATAATCTTTCTTGTTCCCATACTACTGACGAGAGGTGTGGATTATTTTAAAGTTCTTTGTGTGTAGAAATAAATAAAAAAATTGAGCACCTTTTTTTCAAAGTATGAGCTTACTGGGAATAATAAAAACATGGGCTTTGTGTATATACTGAAATGAATTGCATCTAGCTACATCTACTTGTCTTGAATTTCAAATACAGCTTTGTGGTATATGCATACATACCACAGAGAGTCAGCTAAAATGTTGCAGCAAAGCTATATGTGAGACTGACTGAGAGCTCCAACAACTTCCTGGCCATCAAGATACTGAGCAGACGTGATGTCTTTCTTCTTTCTTACTTCCAGTTGTCTCCCTAACTGGGGCTTTCATGGTCAAGTAACACTGGTAACCGTAATTAAATGCAAATGCCTTAGGTCACACTTTCCTGAACAGCTTCGAATAAGAGAACAAAACACTTTGAACTGAAACTTGACTTTAAATGGGAACAAGTGCATAATGGATTTGTGAAATAATATGTTCATGGGACACTATGTGATCAGCTTTTGATAAAGTGGTTCAGTTGAAGTCAAAAAGGTCTATACGAACAGTATGCTTCACAGGTTTAGATACAGCCAGCAGGTCCTCCTAATATTTTGAATTAAATATGTTTGGATGAGAGAGGTACCTTTATTTTTTGTATGAACATTACAGAATGGGGCACACTTCAACTAACTTTAGATCTCCCAAATTTAAATGTCCAGGCCTGACCTACTTGCTCAAGATTTGTTTATAATCAGCAAAGACTTACAGGCATTCTTAGACTGCAGTTTGACCACTCTTAGAGGTTCCTAACTGGGGAATATGAAGGTGATGTACGTCATTCAAGAAATTTCTAGTTCTTTCCATAGCGAACATCAAATGACTGCGTCAGGCCATGATGATTACGACCATGACTATGTCAAGCCTTTAAGATGTCAGAGTAAGAGCCTTCACAATGATCAGTCATAAATATAGCATTGCCTCTTTCACAATTTACTTTCCTAAGTTTCATGCATGAAGATATGGCTCTGAGACATAGGGAGGACATGGGACCTGACTAAATATGCAGCAATGCGAACATTGATCTAATAATTGCTTATCAGTAATTGCTAAGGTGGAGAATAGATGTTATCTGCCTGAGTCTTGCATATGAACTAAGTGAAATGTGTCATATTTATGCAGAATCTCTGTTGGTTCTTAAGAAAGATATTTTTTATCTGAAGAGAGGCAAAATGTCAACATAATTATCTCTGAGCTCAGATAAAATAAGTGCACTCAAAGGATTTTATTGAAAATGAGCTTCTGAAGCATTAATGCAAAAAAGAAGAGAATGGTTATGGTGTCTTCACTTTGTTTGTTTATATTTCTTGGTCTGAATTTATGACAGCTGTCGGGAAAAATTTCCACAGGGAAATGCACATTCAACAGCATTTCAAATGTTCCACCAAAACATGTCAAATTCTTCTAATTTCCCAAATGGATCTAGGAAGGTTTCTCAGGAAAAATCTGTTTGATTAACAGCTGGCTTTCTGCTTCCTTGACACTCCCCATGGCAAGCTCCTGCAGGGGTGGTAACCTGGGGAAGCTAAGGAACACTGCCTCTAGTGAAGGCTTCCAGATTCCCTGCTGTTTATCCAGGCCACCCAGAGCCCTTAGGATGTTGGCTTGCCATGCAGCTCCTAGAGCTTCCAGACTATGGTCCACATGGCCACAATCCTGGCAGTAGGCCAGCTTTGATTTGAGGAAGGTTGGAAAGTTATGCTGGAAAAAAAAAACCAAATCAAACTATATTTTCCCTAAGAGAATGATGCCCAGGAATTGACTTTCAAGGAGAAATATCTGTGTGCTACCCAGATGGGCTTCTGAAATGGGTAAGAGTGGTCAGCTATTTAGCAGTGTGATTCAGGATGGCAAAAGCCTTTTTGAACAGTGACCTTGTGTTGGTTACAGTGAGGCAAAAGCTGAGTCCTGGCGCCTGTATTTTGCACTTTTGAGAGAAAACTCTTTGCCAGTTTATTATCATGGTCTGATTAGGGAAAAGTTGCATGCTTAGCCATTTAATCAGTTTGAACCAATGAGCAGTTCATTCCTGATTTGGTTCATTTTGAATGAAACATTTCAGTAAGTGGACGAGCTCCTCAGCTCACTCTTCAGATGGAGATAAAGCTGGCAGCAATGTTTGCTAGGATCTATGTAAGGATCTGCTGCAGGCAGTAACGGCTTGCTCAGCCCTGCTATAGCTGAAAGAAGATGCACATTTACAGCCAGCAGGTCTTTTATACCAGTACAATCGCATCACCACTGTGGAGGGTACAAATGAATGTGTCCATGGGCACTTAAAGTAATACTTTCCTGATACTAGGTTCAGGCAACTGGGAAGAATCAGCAGAAGTTTGAATAAAGTAGCACACCTTCAGAGACAGTGCAGCAACTGATAACACAGCTGAAAAATTTCAGGGAGGTGCAGCAGGCGGATTGTGGAAGATGGGCTAAATAAAATGCTAAGCGAAAGATGACAGGTCTTTTCTGGAAAGGTCAGGAAGCTAAGAATAAACCAGGCTTTTTGTGAAGAGGAAAACAGAGCTAGGGAAATTGGTGTGAAGAAGAGAGGATGAGGAGCTAAGAAAGTACATGCTATTTTCCAGTTTCTTCAGAGACAGAATTTTGTGTTGTACACATATTATAGCTTTGCTTGAAATAGTTCCATGGAGTCTGGGTTGAAAAACTGAACGCATGTGTTTCAATGCAAAACGAACATGAAATATTATTGTCTTGTAATTGAAAGAAAATATATTAATTAGATCGTAAATGATCTAAAAAAATTAATTAAACATTCTTTTTTTTGAGACATATGCAAAATATGGGTGCAGAAAGCATTTTCAAATTATTGGGCTGAGCTGTTAGTGACATAGGATGCATAATTTTCATACTATCAAGAAGTGTTGTCACCGTGGTCTCCATCCTTTTACTTTAATGTCTCTTGTGTAATGATAAACAAAGATCCAAAGACGACACCAGCGCTACTGAAATGTACAATATGGGTGTCTAATATAATTATAATTAACAGTTTCCATTCATTTACAGGATATACCCTGATGGCATTGCTCAAGAGAGGGGAAGCATTAGTGGTAATTATGCTTTGACTTTATAATGTTGGATTGAAGTGATGGCTTCTGACAAAACCAGAAATAATGTACGCTTTGAATGCTGTATCAACAGTGCCATCTAATGGCTTCTACGGAGAATCACAAGTTAGTCTTGGAGTAAAATACCTCAGGTTCGCAAATCAAGTCCTTGTATTTGTTATGGTGATTGAATAAAGGTAGCGTCTCTCTCTCTATTTTAAAAATCATAACTTACTTGTCTTTGTTTTTTTTTTTTTTTTTTCAATGAGCAATATTAAGCCTTTGTACTTGTTCTGAATTTGATTGTAAGCAATGAAATTTAGTTTATCTTTGGATGACGGGGGCAGTTAAAACTGTAGTGGAAATGTGCTTGACTTCAGAAATTTGGCTTTGCTCAGGGACAAGGTACAAAGCAGTGCATATGCTGGAGGGCAGGGAAAAGCTAAAGAAGACAACAGACTGCATGATCACACTAATTTCCACATTAAATCACAAAATTGGACTACCAGTTTACTACCTTGTTCTTTACAAATATTCCAGAAGTGTGTGGAAAACTGCATAAAAAAAAAAGGAAGCAGTAAATAACTAACTCACCTACAGTGTCATTCTATAAGGTTCTGTTTTATTTTTGCACTATCTCTTGTATACTGAGATGGTCTTATTATTACTGTTTTTTCACATCCTGCCAACACTGCTGCTTCTGAAAATGACTTTCAACTATTAAACTGGGCACTGAGTACAAAAGTTTCTTATTTCCATGGTCTTAACCTGATGTTCTTTAAGCCCGTTGGAGGCTTCCAACAATTCTCACTCTGCTTTTTTTTTTCCTATTTAAGTTCTCTTATTTCCAATTATGTAACTTTTATTTTACAGGCATCCATGCTGTATTTCTACCTTTTTTCACCAGTTGTTTTAAAATCTTTGTTGCTTTCTGCTATTTCCTTTCAAAATAGTAATGTGGCACAAACAAAATACATAATTCTATCAGATTAGGTAAAATCAGCGTATCCTTTACAGCTCTGTTTTGTGGTCTTGTTTTCCACTTAGCTGAAATGGAACTAAGCTTAAGGCAGTTTCAAGTGAGCTCAAAGTGATGCAAGCTAAGACTGAAAGACCTATAGGAAAAGATCTAGATGCAGTAGACCTGCAAGAAAAACAAAATGAAATAAAAGTGAGCTAAGTTTGTCTTTTGGTCTGAAGAACTTCTGCTCCTAAAAGTCAGTGGGGATTAGGATCTTAAAGCACTTTTGGGAAAAAAACAAACAAACAAACAAACAAACAAACAAAAAAACCCAGAAAAAGATCTGCTGATTTTTAGCTATATCTCAACAAGAATGTTTCAAATTAAGCACGTATATGGACCAGAGCTTTCCATCTTTACTTTTCAGAGTGCTATGCTGATATTGAAAGTTGAGCTGCTATTACAGGGCTCTCAGTACTTTAAAATCCAAATGACACAAGGGGGAATGACTGCCTTAGCCCTGTAAGGGCTCACTTAAAGCCTTGATAGAAGACAGAGAAAAACAAGTAC
Organism: Psilopsiagon aurifrons; assembly: GCA_025447955.1. Classification (NCBI taxonomy): domain Eukaryota; kingdom Metazoa; phylum Chordata; class Aves; order Psittaciformes; family Psittacidae; genus Psilopsiagon; species Psilopsiagon aurifrons. The sequence continues at coordinate 54,235 of JAOEHY010011519.1, forward strand.
TTTAGGCTGAATTATTGCTAAATTAGATATTTTACTTGGAGAGGAAAAGCAATTTGAAAACCCATATAAATGTTTTGCGGAAATGTTCACTATGGGAAGTGTCCAGAACGCTCAAAATACCACATGGGTAATAAGCTATCTACAGTCTCTTTGTGAAACAAAATACGTCTTCCAGTAGAACATATTTTTGCAAGGTTAGCTGCTCAGGACTTAATGAGATGAAATATGTAATTTAGAAGCATGAACATGGTTTCATCTAGTTTCACCCATGATAAACAACATAGTATAATAGTCACCATGGAGATACCTTTTCTGCTTTATGCTTACAGCATATTCTCAGCCTGCAGGATCTGCTTCAGAGGAGCTGATGGAGCAGGCTAAATTTATGATTGCCACCTGGTGGCTAGGAAAGAAAATAATTAGGATTTGGAAGCTCCAGGATTATTAAGAAATAGCAGTTCTGAAGGTGTTTTAGTAGAGAAAGCATTTTTGGAGATTTAGGTGGTATCCTGTAGAAAAACCGTCTGAAATTATGCAGAGAAAAGTATGCAACATTTAATTCATTCCTTGCCTTAACGTTTCATTTTTTTTAAAAACTATTTAGATGTAAAAAGAGAAAAAGATACATTAAATATAGGTGCTGAGAATTGGTCAATATATCATTCATGAGTGGTTCCCTGAACTGTCTTCCATCGGCATACATGGACAGTTTTTTCTTAAAATTTGGAATTTGTTTGGAATGATGCTTGCTTGTAAACAGTAGCACTGTTTACAAACAGTCAAAACCAACAACGACCCCCCTGCCAAGTTCATTTCCTGCATTTGTTGTTTGTCCTACATTTACAATTAGATTCTAGGAGAATGAGAATATAGCATGGAAATAACAATCAGAGCAAGCAAAGAGCATATGTTCTCAAGATTTAAAATGATGGGTTACAAATCTAGCTTCTGGTTTATGATGAACTTAGTATTATTGACTGTTCAGACTTATTGTAATGAAAAAGTAAAGCAAATTGCACTATGAAGTCACCAGCAAATGCTCAACTATTTCAAGTAACAGTCTAATTGTACTTTAAATTAAATTCATGATTCTAGGATCACTATGCCATTTGAAAGTAGAACTGGAGAGAATTTTCTTCTCCCTGTGATTAAAAAAAAAAAAAAAAAAAAAAAAAAAAGAGTATCTGAATAAATAAAAGTCCGTGATGCAAAGTAAAATTTGGGGATTTGGAAATCTTATGCCTCACGGTGCAGGGAACATTTGACTTTGGTTCCTATTTTCTGGGCCAGGTGTCCTTAGCAGGCACATCCCTGGAGGATCACCTTTTGGAAAGAGGAGGTAATGAATCATGAAGTCACTGGATGTGATAGAAGATGTGAAATGTATTACAGCAAGATGCTAAGACTTGGAGAAGGAAAAGGATATGAAGCAAGCAAATTTATCTGTCTCTTGACTACATCATTCTTGTTTCCAGGCTCTTTTTTTCTGTCCCTATTAATTTGGAACTGGAAACATGTCACACATGGTGGGAAAAGAACAAAAAGAACAGATGAACAGTGCCCACTAGCCTGAAAGGGAAGGCATTTACCAGAAGGATGCAGATCTCAGCCACAGGAAGAACCTGAGCCACCATCACAAGCATGCTGAATACTTTTAAACCACTTCATTGAAAAAAGTGTGAAAGTTTGCAGTAATGCAAGTAGAGCAAGAAGAAGGATGAGAAAGAAAAAGGAATTAACTGTTTCCTCAGTAAAATTATAGTGCTTGCTAAATCTACTCTCCTTCGTTTCAGTTCAGTCCTTGGACATTTGGAGAAAAAAAGCATGGATACCTCCCATAAGCAAAGGAATTACATTTTATATTGTTGCATATATTCTTCTTGCAGTGTTGCACATGGTATCCATATCATGGGGAGAAAATTGTTTTAAGAATTTGGAATTATTATGGATATGGAGACTATGGAAGGTGTATATTTCCTCTATCTTAAACTGTTTTCTTAGTATGTTTATATTCAATGAAGAACTTAATTTTCCACCATATATTATAAAGCCTGTTTAACTGATTCAGAGCTCTAGGTTTGCTGTAGAGCTGGTAGGAGATGTCAGCTAGGCACTGCAATTTGCATTAAATTCATTTGTTTGTTTAATCCACTATGCTTATAATGGATTTATTCAAGCATTTTATTTAGGGTAGAAATTTATTTATTCAGTTTTAAAATTTGACACTTCAGGGACATCTCTTAAGGAGTGAAATGAGATCTGAATTATAAATGAGTCAGAATATCAACACTTAAATGGGAATTTTGATTACCAGAAGATCAGCAAAGAGGAGGTTGTTTAGCTCTAAGTCTTTAATTGAGTCACACAGAGTACAGGATCTGTCAGAGAAATTCAGTGTTAAGTTTCTAAATGCTAAGCATTATTAAGAAAGAGAATGTTCAGGCCCTATGAAACATTTGTTTTATTTCCATCTTTCCTTTAAACAAAATACTGTGTAAGTTCAAAGGCAGGATAGATTTGTGTTACTGCTGTGGCTGAAGACGAAGAAACAATTCATGACTGTTTTCCTATGGGTAAATTTTGCACCAAATTCTGTTCTTCTGGAAAATATAGCATCAACATCCATGGCACCTCACACAGTAATGACAAACAGAAAAAAACCTACCATGAACCCACGAAACTCTTGCAATCTGTAAAGCCTCCATCGAACAGCTGTGAAACTACTTCTTGGCTGTAGAAGGATTCTTCTTGCTCACTGTGCCAACCTCTTAAGTAACATACAGGAGCCTACACACAGGAGCAGAAATTTGAAGTATTACTGATGACAAGAACCAGATACTGGGATTAGGAAGGTAAAAAGTTTCAGCATGGTTTATTGCAGACAAGTCAGAGTAGCTGATACTATTTTGATCTGTCAAAATTGGTGGCAGAAAGCGTGCAACTGGGTTAGGAATCAGCAGCCACAATGCCCTTTGTTTTACATTTCCCTAAAATTTGCTATGAACTTCCAGTTTTCTTAAGTCACATGAGGCTAAACTGACTGTGACATGGTTTCAAAGTATCATTTGATATTTCAAAACACTTGGGGTTTTGATGCAGTTCTTAGTACACATTCTGTTGTTTTGCACGACTGATTTTTACAGCTCTGTGTGGAACACTTGAATTTCTGTAACGCTATCACAATCGTGACCTTGAGGAAAACATTAAATTACATTTTTTTTTATAAAATAGGAATACACAGTGCTCTACTAAATAATATAAAGGAAGACATATTTGATTTGAAGTTGACACTGATTGTTCCCTGTATGAATATAACGGTATGAATATTAAAGTTAATATTGACAAGAAAGGTGTATTTCTCATATTGTATAATTTGGATCATTCAAAGATAAGTTTATTATGATTCTTTGGTATTGACTTATACAACAGCTTTTCCAGAGTAGTCTGGAAATTTAGTTTAGTAGCAGCAGAGGATGTCTTTAAAATAGCAAACTAAAAAAAAAACAACAATGAAACAAACCAACCCTGAAACAATAAACCCTTCATAATTGCAAATAATTTTTATAATGACAAAAAAATACAACAATCTAAGCCTATATTCTTGAATCAGCTTCTGGTTTCTTTGGGAAATTTTGTCCATCACTGTTAATGTGCCAGGCACAGACTTCCACTTGCCTTTTATTGCTGCACAATGAAAGACAAATTGTATTATCAGTCTTCATACAGGTCAGTGTGCCTTTGCCTATGTACTTCTTCGCCTGCTGTCTGACAGCATATCCCTGTACTACATTCAGCTGTACCTCCAGTTTTAGCTGTTTCTGAAATCTGTATGTTTGTTCTGAATTTAAGCTTTCTTTAGAGTCCCTGATTGGTTTACTGGGAGGGCGGAAAGCCTTTACTCAAAAGCCTAAAAAGAATCCAGAGAAGAATTCTATCATAGGAGAGAATGTAAGTCATAAAATATTTCCCAAAGGATTTTTTTCCCACCCTACCCCATATATGAGAAATCGGGATACAGATCATACAAACCCTGTAAAAAAAATATATGTTCTATGGATCTTCAATAGCAGGAAGAATTGAGTGAGTCTCTTCTTATCAGGACATGAAAGGTGAATGTCTCATCATTGGAAGTGTTCAAGGTCATGTTACACATGACTTTGAACAACATGACCTAGTGAGGTCACTTCCAACCCAAACTGTTCTATGATTCTATGAAATGCTCAGGGGGTATTAAGCAAGAAGCCATAGTAAGCAAGAAGGCATGGAAGAGGACTGGATAAGCTAAGTGGGTAGAAATGATGAACATATGCTTATAAATCTCTTTGCATGCTTAGTCTGGTAAATGTATTTACTTTGGAAGAACAGAGTCCATCACTTTCAGTCTATAGACTGGTATAGTCTTTTGAAACTTTATTAATAAAAGTGGAACAACTCAACCTTAAACTAAAAGATGGAAAATATGTCATAAAGAAAAAAAGACGGGGTTCTTGAAATAACATTACATATAGATCAAAAGCTTGATGAGTTTTACTTTGGTTTACACACAGTCCATTTCCTTCTTCTCATTCCCATGTGAATAATGGTCAGCCAGAGAAAATATTTTGTTCTGTGTTTCAAATGTTTTTTTTTTAAATAGGAACCACACTCAATTAGTTGCTTAACTCTCACTTGCTTTATGCCTGACGATGTTGCACACATAAAGTGAAAACTTGATGTTCTTGTAGCCAGCAAGAATTTGACCATACGTTTGAAACAAAATTGAAGCATCATGTTTCCTCCTTGGAAGTCAGCGGACTAATGGCAAACTGGCATTGCTGGTCCACTGGGCTTAATCTACTTAATCAGTGAAATTACTCTCATTCACAATGTCTGAAGCTATTTAAGGCGGAGAAAATCTGTCTCCAGACTATTCTGATATGCAAAAAGAGTTTGTAGTAAATCTGTATTTTGCCATAGAAGTCATGGTGAACTTCATTCACCCACTGCACATACCTACCTGTGTGAGCAAGTGGTTGGGTCAAAAGGGCTGGTGGCTGTGAAGGGGTGAGTAGAGATGTCAGATAGGTTACAGGACTGTAAGGAAATAGTGAGACTTTTGGCTTATTTCCTCACCATATTTACAGCTCAGATGATTGTTATGATAGAGTTTTTATTTTTGCCTGACTTTTGCCACAGTAACTTATGCCAGCTTCACCATATCTTGGCTCATCTGATCAGGAAGTTGAGCACTGATTTCCACAGGTGTGTTGCTATCATATTCTGTCAACCAAAATAGTTCCTAAAACATTTGAAATCTGAATTGTAAATGTCTATCTACTTACCTCTTTGAACTGTTGTTTTTGGTTGTTTTTTTTTTTTATCAATCCCTTTTGAGAATAAAATGCTTGAATGACCAGACAGACAAATATCTAATATCACTTACTAATCCAGATCCTTGTTATAAACTACTGAATATCCCATAGGTAATAAATAAACATGTATTCTTGTATGTTCCACACCACTGAAATTTGATATACACATGATATAAAATTAAATGCTTTTCTTTTGTGGGCATTATTTTTCTTTTCTTCTGATTTTTATTCCCTTCATAAGAAATCTTAGATGAGCATCTGTAAAGTGCTGATGCTGTTATATGGTACAGTCTGGAAAACCATTTGACTATGAGGTAATTACTTTGATCTTTATATTTTTTCAGAAGCATTTTTTTTACATAGGTAGCTGCAGTCTAGGACAGAACACATTATTTTCTTGTTTTTTGTTTGTTTTTCCCTTGAGGAAAAGAAAGAAAGTTTAATTTTAAAATAAATGTTTGAATATAATTTTTTTTAAAAAAATAAAATTCCCCCCCCCCCCCAAAAAAAAAAAAAAAAGCCTTGGGTTTAATTTCATTCATAAATCCCTAGTACCAAAAAGTCAGACTCACTCTTTGCATCTTTAAATTTATTCTTAGTAGAGCATTATTTTTAGTATTTTTTTCACAATCTTCAACAGTTTCTCCTGTCATTTTGAAACCAAGTTTTTTCTGTGAGTCATTGTAATAAATTATTTCATCAAAGTTCTCTGTAAAAAATTAAAGATAGTATTAGTTGCTTAACTGAAGTTGCTATAATAATACAATATTTAATATATTATTACAATTTACAGGGTTTTTTGTTTCGGTCTTTTTGTTTGTTTTTTGTTTGTTTGGTTTGTTTTTTTTTTTTTTTCTGACACGAACATGTAGCCCTCTTTTCAATACTAAGAATCATAGGACATTCCATATAGTTAAAAAACACTGATGCCAGTTTAGCCTATTTCAAATAAAAAAACCAGTCCTTAACTCTGAAGAAAGAAGGAAAAGAGAAAAGAAACAAGAATAAACACAATTAATTAAATTTGTTTCTAACATGAGCTTTCTGTTCATACAATTTGGGAATAACAGAAGACTAGTATAATTTTAATTGCAAATCTGTTAACATAAGCATGCAATTTGTAGCTGCATAGTTCAATCTGAATTTCTAAGAGGCCAAAAATCTGATTTTGAACAAAAGAAAGGGAAACAAACAAAAGAAACCAAGCAGCTTCTGAAAACCTACATAAGTTGTCATTAGGGGCTAATAATAAAAAATATAATTAACGTAATTCTTAACTCAATTTTCACTTGTAGGAGTGAAAATTTTGTCAAATGCTTTAAATATTTTTTCTTGTATTTATAATCCTGTGTAAGTTTTTGCATATTCAAACCCTGAATGAAGCTTGTTAGGTTTCAGAAAAACAAAGATCTATCAAATCAAATCTCAAAGCTTTGGCTCAACATGACTTTTGCATAGAGCAGCAGCTAATTACTTGACCTACCACTTGGACAAATTTTTGGAACATTTTATTCAGCTGTTCACATGCTTATTTATCTTACCCTTGTGAGTTTATATGGGCTGAAAGGGACCTTGGGCTTTCCAGATCCTCCCTGAAATTAGTGGAAGGACTTGCACTGCAACTGGCAGGTGTTGATCCATGGCATTAATCCTAGTACCATCTAAATGAAAAGCATGAGTCCCATTGAATTCAGTGGACCTGTGGACTAGTGATAGATAGGAAACCGATGGGAGAATATCCCTCTGTGAATGAAAAAATAATTCCTTTTTTTTTTTTTTTGTTTCCTTTTTTTTTTTTTTTTTTTTTGTTTTTCCTGCACATGTAGCAAATATAAAATAGGAGAGCTTTATATCTTATCAAATGCATTTAATTTTTAAGAGGGTTAATAAGGCAAAAATATGTCCTGGGTCAGAAAAAGGGGAAGGTGGAAAGGTGGAGGGAAGGAAGGAATGGGAGAAAGAAAAGAAAATTTTTCTCTCTCATTTGTTTTTAGTGGTCTTCAAAACCCACAAAAACTAGTGACTATTTTTCCCATTGGTCACAGGTTTGATATCTTCCAACTCAAGTAGCTGCTCTGCTTTCTTTTCAGAGTTTTCCTAGAAAGCTGATTAGTAGCTGATAAATAGTTAAGTACCACTACCACATAGGAACTTGGTCCTGTAAAGTGCTAGGTGCTCTTCCCCATCAAATGCAACAATTAGAACTGAGCTCACTTGGTTGAAATCCTGTATTCCCAGTGCAAATTATAATAAATGCAATCAAAATTAGCTAATGCCACCAAATTATTGACTGCTTAATATGTAATCTGTCAGCATTCCTCAGAGGAGGAAAAGAGCATCTCTTTCCCACATGTTTGCAATAACCAGACCTTGCATATTCTTACAAGGCCAATTAATAGTTTATTCATTTGTGTCCACTGGAGCAACACCAGAAAAGAAATAAAGAAACTTCTTTTTCTTTCTCATTCAGCAAAGAGTAGCCTGCTGATCAGGGAGAGGACAGATGTGCATTCACAGGAAACCTAGTCACTGCATTCTAGCTGGTACGGGGTTATCACTTCATCCTTCATCCATGTTTCATGAAAAAAAAGGTGATATAGGAATATAAACCTATCAAAACCTCCAAAAATATGAATCCCAGGTGGTGATAGGTGGATTCTATGCTCAGAGAACAATTCTGAGAGGTTAGTGCTAAAGTAAGACTGTCCTGTCCAGTGTACACCACTGGCTTATGTAGCATCTGCCTCATTAGGTTGTCTTTCTTTATCACCAACTGCTATTGTGCATTACACTTCATTAAACTTAATTGAGAGGTCTATATTTACCATTTATAAGACACATCAGGGTTTGGTGCTACAATGCTCAGTGTTGTCATGACTAAAGATACATTCAAATAAACCTTGCAGTGGTGTATGAAGACATTATTTCCCTCTGCTGCCTGCTTTATCCCTCTGACAGATGCTACCTCCCTTCTTTAATCCTTCCACTGCTAGAGACTCAATGGAAAGGTATGTGTACCTGCTTTACAGATGTCCTGGTTGACAGTCTAGTCTTCCCTCAGATGCTGCTCATTTTGTACTGCAGTGGACATTACATCCTCTTTTCTGCTTATCATACTCTGAGACAATACATTCTGGCAATATCATAGAGGGGGGCAGCTGGAAGGGTAATGTCTGAACTGCTGCAGAGAGAGTTTAACAGCAATTTGTTGTCAAACCTCTTGTCCCTTCTGCTGAGATAGTCCCTCATGTGGGAAATGAAGATATACGCAGCAGGTCTTACCCAGAGGACTGGTTAGAAAGCATGCCTATCATTTTAAGCATGCCTATCATTTAAATCCCACCTTAGTTTGGAGAGTTCAGTGCATCTACTGTATTTAAAGCACACTAGTGGTTGTTCTGACCTTTATAATGAGGCCTGATTGAGACTGAAGATGCAAGAAAGGCAAGCACAGTCCCTTCTCAAGAGGAAATTGAGTCACTTTATGTATCCAAGACACAAATATAGTGTTAGGAGAATGAGAGACTATAGACTGGACTGAAGTGCGGAAGCTTAGTCCGCACTTTGAACAGAGGCCCTTAGGACCATGGCTGAGACCTCCTCTACTACACTGGAACTGCCAGAAGGGGATCTGTTATAGGATCTTACTGTAGAAATCAAGGATTTGAATGAAAAAATTCATAAGGATCATAACTAAGCTTATAGGAGACTGGATGGTGGAATGAACAGCCAAATTACTCTTTTCTTCTAAAATTTTTTGCTTTTCATATTACAAAATATATTTCTAGTGATGAAATTCTACCTGGAAATCCACATTCCATAGTAAGAAATATAAATACAATAATTTTGCCCTATTTATTTTATAGATCTCATCCTTTGGTGTTTTTACTCTACAGTATGCTGCATTCATAATAATTGTGGACAACATATATATGTGTCACTCTTAAAAAAGAGCTATTTCTATTTACATCTACTTCGTTTTTTCTTTTTCTTTGCATCTCTGATATATTTTGAAGAAGTATAGCTTGTTTCTCAGATGGATTTTAACCCAGATCTGTTTTGTTTTTTGTTTTAGTTTCATCACTCACAGTAGTTCCCTCTCTCTTATTCTCCTTCCAGGTACAGATCAAGTTTGTTAGCATTTAAAAAGTGTTGAAAAATACTGGAAAACTTAGAGGTGTTCAGTAAACTGAATTGCTCAGAGTTGTTGCAGAACATGTCAGCAAGTTAAATCCCTCAACTGAGATGGTATGAGCTTCAGTCCTCCTTGCCATCCAAAAATCTAGTTTTAATGAGGACTATCACATTCAGAACTGAACATATTATTTTCCCAGGCTTTTCTAAAATAATGTTGTTTTTTTTTTTCCTGCCAGCTGCTAACAGACAGCAGAGCCTCTTTTTACCTCAGAAAGGCTACTGAATTTTATCTCTGCAATGGCAAGGTTTCTGTTATTTTGTCCACTGTGTTCTTAGCCAAAATTTGAAACCACTCCTTCACTAAACTAATATAAGAGTAGATAATAACAATAAACAGAACCATTCACTATTAATATGCCATCGCCAGTCTCTTGTTAAGACTCAGTTGGCTAGGGCTGAACCCAGTGATCCTCTGTTGATGCACTATGCCCATGAGCAATTCCTGAGTAAAGACTATGGGACAACAAATTGAGACCTATGTGCTACAGTGAATTTGTTGCGGGTGCGTGCCTGTACCCGTATCAAGGCCCACTGAAGTCAGCATGCATCTGAGTCCAACTCGAATCCTGCCTGTGCAGGGTTCACCTGTGCCAGGCTCATCACAGGGTGATGGCACTGACAATACAGTGAAAGCTGCCTAAGGAAAAATCCTGTAATTTCCTAAGACAAATTTGTTTCTTTCCTTAAAGCTACCTCTACCCTGCAAGTGAGTTTTGCTTGTGCTTTGGACAGTTGACAGGTTTCACTGTGTAAATTTGTGTGCATATACATAAGCTGTCTTCAGCTCTCATGATAAGCAGGTATCTTCTGTGCAGAGAGGCAACGCTTACAAAATGGACATCCATTATCATAACAAATGTAGAGCGAGCAGAAGGCAATGTCTTTGTCCCTCACTTTTTAATAGAGGAGTGTAACTATATGAGCAGAGTGCCACATCGTATACCAAATGAAACCTGACATCTCTGCTCTCTGAAATACACCTCTCATTCTTTCCTCTCCAATCACTTAGAATAACATTGTTTTTAAACCTTGAGAAAGAATTTCTTGACAGTCTATATTTGGTTTGTATCTATCTTTCCACAGATTCTTTGGCAGCTGATGGCTTGGTTTCAGCATTTATATAACTAAAACTTCATTCTAAAGTTTTGTTGGGTTTTGTCTTTAAATTATGACATGCAGAAGGACAGCCTTCACCTGATATATTTTCCAAAAAAAGATACTGTCTCTTTAATGAAAGAAAAGCATCAATATAATGTATTACCGACTGCAAACGCAATAAGGTATAACATATAGCTCTGGTTATGTTATATGACATTTGGCTTAGCAGTATTAACATATTGCACAAAATCTGGATTTTCCCTATTGCAGAAAATAAGATATAAAAGACATGGCAAATTTCTCTCTTCCATATGATTATAAAATAAATATTCTATTTTTCCTTTTTCTTCTCATCAGTCATTGGCAGAAATATTTTAGTATTACTCCTTTGTTAAGCCAGCTTTTTATCATGTATGTATTAGGCAACAGTACAAGGAGAAATGGAACAAGATGGCAGTTGCAAGTGGCAAGATGCAAATTTATTCTGGAAAAAAAAGTAATATGTGCACAATATCAAGCATGCTTAGGTTTGTGCCAGGAAAACTACTACGAATGAGGAATGGATGGAATGGAATTTTGCATCATACATGATTACATGTTGCGTAATTTCACAGGATAGTCCTTGTCTACTCCTGATGTCCCAGTTGCCACCAAGAGAAAATGCATACCACACTGCTGGAGTGAAAATGGCAACAGATTCCCCAGCAGTAGTCACCTCTGCAACATGACTCTTTGTTTCAAAAATTAAAGTAATAGACCTCAAAAAGATGACAGAGAAAATTCACAGTCCATTGAACTGCAGGCACTAACTCCAGGTGGGAAGAGGGAGAGGAGTTTATTACATCTTGTACTTGTGTAATAATTAAAAGTCTGCAATTGATTTCTGCTTCATTTTGCCCAGTTTAATTTGGCTACTTTTCTATGTGATGATGTTGTCACTGTTTTTCCTTATGTCTCTCATATTGTATGACGTGCGACTGAGGGCAGCCTAGGAGTGGAGGAGTCATATTCTTCACTGTCACGACTTGAAAACATTTTAACAGAAAAATAAGGGATGAAGGATGAAAAAGAGCAGGAAAGAAGAAAGAAAATGTCTTAAAGATTGCTCTCTATAATTCACCATGAGGTAAAACAGAAATAATAATTCTTCTTCCTGTGCCAATTCAATCGGGATGAACCAGACTTGCTACTCTATTGGTACAGTGTAAAAATAGATGACAGTGAGTAACGGTGTGAACAAAAAAATGAGAAACATCACAAAAATGGATGTTGGATGGCCTTTGCACAGCAGAGGTAGATAAAGGTTATAACAAACTGTTTACTGACCATGTACACTTACTAGAATTAAGAGGTCAGTTGAACAAGAGCTCACCCGGTAAGAGCTTTCCCAGTAGTGTGACTCATCAGCTGTTGTACAGTACCAGAGCACTGGCCAGTTATTGCTCCATCACTTTTTAATAACATCTCTGTCCTTTCAAAAGTCTACATTCTACCATTAGTTAAGGCTTTTTCATTTGCATTTCTACACTGTTCCCCAATTTTGCATCAATTCAATATAATTAATACATGTGCCTCTAACAGAAAATAAAATAACTAAAAAGCACCATGTTTTATTGAACAAAATATAGCATGTGCAAGAAAAGGAAGGGAGGAATTATAGAAACAAACCAGTGCTGAAGAATTTTGCATTAGCTGGTGCTTTTTGTTGCCATATTTGCACAGATCGTTTTAGGCTCCTCAGTCCAGGTTATAGTAAAACACTATCAAAACAAATACTTTTGCAAAATATTTGAGCTTTTGCAGCTTAACATGTGCATCTTGAACCGCTTAAGCAGCATGGTTATCTTTTTTTTTCTCCAGAATTTAACAGACCATAAAATGTATACAAAAAAGCATTATGCACCAGTGATTAAATGTTCTTATAACATTAATATTTATCAAGGGGTATTTCTTATCTAGAAAGTAGGTAAGTATATTTTATTTCCTAAGAGAATATTTTCTATAGTTTTCCTTCGTCTCCCAGCTACACAGCAAACATCTCTAAAGTGCACTTTCCAAGTGTAGTTAGAGAATAGGAAGGAATGTAAAGTTTTTAAAAACAGCCCTTATTAACTTTTCCTTCCATTGATTCTACTGTAAACTCTAAAAAGCCTTTTTAAAAAGCAGTTTCTCATACACTCAGCAGGTGAAATGTTCCCACAAAACTAAAAGCAAACAAATTAAAAATCACCCCAAACAATGAAAAATCAGCAATCATATTACAATCTTTTCTCTTGACTACTCATATCCTAGAATACATTTACTGGTTTTATTGCACATTTATGAAAATGGTTGTCTATATATTTAAAGAAAAAATAGTTTCTTCATCTGTGCTAACACATTCTTGTGCACCCTTAATAACTAGATTAACTTTCCACAACATGTAGGTACTAGAAAAACAATGGACTCAAAACCGAAGAGATACTTTATATTGTAGGTGCTCAAAGGCTTCTAGTGTAATTTTCTGAGACAAAAAGACTTGGATTTTGGAAGCTCTTTGCTCCCATTCCTCATGAAAGCTGCTGGTTATATGACAGCAGGAGAACTCAAAAAGTAATTCACAATGAATGCCAATCCTTCACCTCCAATATGAAGGCTTCCCAAACACTCAACTTGCTGAGCATAACTGGTTTTACATAGCGTATCTAAAAAAGGCTGCTCCTGTTCAACTGACCAGTGAGAAAGGACTGGACTTCTTCAAAACGGGTATTGGAACAACAGTTTGTTATATATTTCTGTACATTTTTTAACTGTCCGATCCCACCTTGTAAGGAGAGCACTTGTTTGTTCAGCTAAAAGGAACCCCCTTCATGCTCCTTTTGGGTTTGCTCAGTCAACTGGTTTGTGCAACAGTGGCAGAGGCACACTGGAATTGTGTACCCATTCATTGTGATTACACAGACAGAAGCAAATGTATGTTGTCTGTGACGGGAGATGGGAAGGGGAAAGGAGATGAATGGTTCCCATGGGTAAGAGGACAGTTAGGTTGATTTAGGTTTTTTTGTGGTTGGTTTTTTTTTTTTTTCTTTTTTTTTCTTCTTTTTTTTTTTTTTGTTAAATTTTGTTTTGTTGTTCTTTTTGTGCAACAGTGGCAGAGGCACA
>JAOEHY010011520.1:0-16282 GCA_025447955.1 Psilopsiagon aurifrons
AATGAAAGACAATCCATGCAAGAAAAGAAAACCAGCTTTTTGGTGTAAGAAGTATGGGAGACAGCACTTAAAAAGTCACTTAAAAGTGAGTTTTCTTCAGTGGGATTAAATGCCTTAAAGGATGACATTCACTGATATTGAAGTGACAGGAGTCTAAAAGGATGAACCGTTGAAATTTTCTGCAAAAATATTTCAACAAATCCATCACGCTTAGAGATTCTTAATTTAGAGTGGAAAAAAACATTCATATAAAAGGAGTAAGATTAGTCAGCTGATTCCATTTATTGGCTGAAAGCAAAGCTCAAGCTCCTCTATTTTGTTCTAAAAAATGAATCTTTTTTTTTGAAAAGGCCACCATAAAAATGTCTAACACAGTCAGGATCATTTCTATCAATATAATTGCTATTTTAAATTTTCCTTTTTTTTTTTTTTCCCCCACTAGACATGGCTGATTTATTCTTGATACAATCACATTTGGACTTTCACCAACTTTACTGTAATCCGAAAGAAATAATTAAGTCATGTGGTTATTTGCACTGGGCAGAAAATAAAGTTCTAAGATCCATAGTCTAGAAAATAACTGTCCTGCTTCATTCAAAATCTATTTCCCTGCTTTATCATTAAAGCTGACTTTCATTATAATTCAAGACTAAAAGCTTATTCTTAAATTTTAATCTATTCCATCTTCAAATTGACCCTATTAACTTTTACCGTTTCAAGAGTCATGGCTTTAAACATTTGGTTTTCAGTAGCTGCATATGATGAAAAGCTGTCCGGCCATTCAGTGGTTTTGGGTTTCTCCATACATGGCCTAGCTAGAAACACATAGTTTTTACATAACTGAGAGTATGTAAGACAAGTCATCTTGTTTTAAGTTTAATTTTTGTGGAAGTACTCACTAATATTGGGAACTGAAGCTAGAATTAAAAACCTAAGGGATTTTTTTTTCTTCTATTTAGCAAGGTGGGGGGAAGCAGGGATGGTATAGATAGAACAACTACTGTGGAAATCTAAAGTAAAATGAAGCATCTCTATTTCTCAATTTGCTTTACAGGATATCCAGAGCAACACTTTTTGAGTGCCATCACCGAAAAATGTCACAAGTATTTTTGCATAAATTGTCAATGAAGCTGACACTAAAGAAAGATGATCTCTTTTCCTCCTAGTTTGCTTAAACCTGAAAGCAAGGCAGAGTCAGCATTATTACCACCTATACATTCTTCCTGATGAGCACTGAGCTGATGAAAGCAAAAGGTTTCTTGTATTCTGCCTCCCCAAAGAAATGGCAGTACTGTATGACAAGCCAGAGAAAAAGTCTTTCCAGTTTCTCTTCCCCATCAAAACATAGTTTATTTTCACATTCTCTCTGCCTGCAGGTCTTTTCCTCTCAACGCCTGATCTATTTCAATTCCTGTTTCCCCAAGAACTTCTACAGAGTCTACACAGTTCCAGTATCCAGTGGTTTCCAACAGCAGAAGAGACCAGACAGACAAGAATGTACCATGCTCTATGAAGCAAAGAATTCCTCACCAGTGGTTTGGATGACAGGATGACATGCTGGAAAACAAGCCCTTTTCTTGCTCATAACTGTCTCTCTAATTTCCAGACTTGTTTAAGAGAAGGAAAGGTATGAACTCTTCCAAATAAGTATGCAGCTATGCAGGAAAGAAATATTAATGAAAAGCATACACTGCAAAACTCACAGCTTGGTATGTTTAGCTGCAGTATTTTTCACTTTATGGTAGGCCTTAACTACAAGTCTTCCCTGGAAGTTTAATGGCAAATGCTAACTTTCCACAGTGAAAAAAAAAACCAGAAACTTGTCTATTCATGGAATTTTTTAATAACTGTAGAAGGATTTGGGCCACCTCCCCAGAAATATCATACTACCTTGAAGTAATTTCTTTCCTTTTCTCTGGAAAAAAAGGATCCAGATTTTAACAACAAAAAAAAAAATAATCATGTTCAAACGGAGGACTGATCACTAAGCTTCCCATTTTTAATTTTTTTTTTTTTTTGAGCTTATAACAGCAAAACCATAAAGTAGCAAAGAAGGTGGCACAGTCACTTCTGCTCAAATCAAACCACTTGACAGTCCAAGTTTATTCTCAAAGCTCACCCTGAGATGAATCTAGGACAAGTCTGCAATGGCCCACTGGGATAGTTTCTAGTAACCTACAGGTACCTACTATAAAATGAAAATATTTACAATTTCTAGCTACCTCTCAGAATTTACACAATAATGGCTATTAGTCTTGTCATTTCATACCAACAACTTAAGGAGTTCAAGTTACTGATTACAGAAACATGTATACAGAATCACAGAAGAGCTGAGGTTGGAAGGCCACTTTGGAAGTCATCTAGTCCAAATTCCCTGCTCAAAGCAGGGTCAGCTAAAACAGACTACGCTGGGCTTTGCTCAAATGACTTTTGAATATCTCCAAGGAAGGAGACTCCTCAGCCCCCCTGGGCAATCTGTTCCAGTAGCCGAACAATCCTCACAGCAAAAGACGTGTTTTCCTACATTTAATGGAATTTCTTTTTGTTTAGTTTTTGCCTATTGCCTTGTCTTTTCATGAGGCACCACTAAGAATATGCCCGCTCAGTCTTCTTTACTCTCTACCATCTGCTATACACACACTCATAAGAACCCATGAGCCTTCTCTTCACCAGGCTAAACAGTCTCAGCTCTCTGCCTCTCCTAGTACAACAAATGGTCCACTCCTTCAATAATTTTAGTGGGTGCTTGCTGGTCTTGCTCCAGTATGTCTATCTCTTTTTCACACTGGGGAGCCTAGAACTGCACCCAGCACTCCAGGTGCATCTCACCAGTGCTGAGGGGAATGATTACCTCCCTTGAGCTGCTGTAATATACTTTCTAATGCAGTCCAGTATGCCACTGACCTTCTTTGCCAAAGGTTCATTGCTGTCCCACATTCAAGTAGTTGTCTGTCTGGACCTCAGGGCTTTTTTGGCACAGGTGCTTTCCAGCAAGACAATTCCAATGACATATTTGTTATGTTGCCCCAGATGCAGGACAGTGCTAGAAGTTCCTGTCTGTGCATTTCTCCAACCTGTCCAGCTCTGAAGATCTGCACATCCATCTGTTTTATCAACCCCTTGCCCCAGGTTTGCATTGTCTCACCTCAGCCTTGCTGAGTGTACATTCTGTCTCATCATCCAGGTTGCTGACCAAGATGTTAAACAGTATCAGCCTCTAGAGTACACCATTAGTGACTGGCCTCCAACTGTGCTTTGTGCTGCTGACTACAATGCTTCACAGCAAAGCACAGCAGTTCAGCCAGTTTTCAGTCCCTCTTAATGTCTGCTTGTCCAGCATACATCTGGAGAGAAAACACACAGGCACGTGACAAACAGCAGTGAAGATGTAATCAGTTTTAAATATCCTTAAAAGCAGTCTCACAGAAAAAAACCAACAACCTAAACCCCAAACTATTACTTAAAGTTTGTACAGTTCCTTTCACCACAAGTTTTCTCAATCATTCAATAAAAAAAATAAAAAAAAGAAAAAGGAAAAAAGATTGTGCGTACTTCAATAGGAAATCTCCATGTAGTATCTCCATTAGAAACATACAATTACGCTGCATTTTCCTAAAGCATCTCTTTTCCATCCATCCCTTTAAATACAGTAAATGGAATCCTGTGGTTTCTCAACCTGAACACTTAATCACCAGCCTAACATCTGTATTTTCTTTATTATGGCTATCCAGCTAGATTTAAACTTCATCAGCGATACAATCTTCTGGAGAGCTACACTAGTGAATGTTCTTAAAAAGCCGCTCCATGCAGCTGCATAATTGGGCAGCTAGACTACAAGAAGCTTCTTTTAAAAGTATTTACATTGCAATGATTCTCTTCTCTTTTGAATACTTATTTTATCCCACATTAAATGGGAGACATTAACTCCTACCCTTCCAGCAATTTATCATATAAAAGCCTGTGAGACTCCAGAATTTTTCATCTCCAAAAAACATTCCACATACAGTCAGTCAAATAAGGATCTTCATCAAGACCTCAAGTTTTGTGTGTGACAAGCTATCCTGGATGAAAATCTATGATACGTGATAAACATGATAAAAAATGATAAAAACAGGAAAAAACATGAACATGATAAAGCAAGTCAATTAAAGGAAAACCAAGAAGTCTTCTTTCCTTCAGCATACCAAAAAAATCAGCAGTTGAGAAAGCAGTGGCAATCGTAAATTGAGGAACACATATAAATCTAATCTAAGTAGCCTTTCAAGAAAAAAAATAAATATTGAGCACTTCTGTGCAACTTCACATTGAATAATTAGTTCAAGTCCTCCGGGCTTGAGGTAGGTACAGGTCTATATCATGCACATGTCAGTTTATATATTCAGTCTCTCAAACAAGCATGTCTGGTTCCAACTATTACTCTAAAAATCTCCATTTTTATATGAAAAGGGAAACAAAACAAAACAAAAAAAAGAGCTAAATTGGCGGCAGGTTGCAAAATACATAATTAGCTAAAAGAAAAGTGAAAGAATTATCTCTGTAAGTCATATACAGAGAACACACAGAATAAAATACTGAGAAAATCTTCTGAGGCACATTTTAAGACTACTGTACATACAATGCAGCTTCCAATACATCAATTTTACATCTGTAGAACTCTTAACTTGTTAAGAGGCAGTATAGAACAATTTGCTTTGCAAATTTAAAACATTTATAAGCAGACAACAAATTTGCTGAAGTTTCAAGTATTTTTTTCAAAGCTCAATTTCAAAATTAGCAAATAAATAGTGTTTATGCTGTGTTCTGTTTTGGGGTTTTTTTTTTGCTTGCTTGGTTGTTTTTTTGCGTTTTGTTTTTGTTTGGTTTGGTTGGTTTTTGAACAACAATACTCTCAACAAAATGTAAGCCCAGATATCTCCAATAACTCATGCCTTCCTCCTAACATGGTTAGAAAAGGTTCTGATAAAGAGGATAGATTTTGATACCTAGCTTTCTGTTCTGCTTTTAGCAGATCCTCTCCCTAATTCTACTCTATACTTTAAGAGAATTTCCATGGCTTTCTACCTATAGTTTAAGGATTAAAAGACTGTGTACAATACTCCTTCTGAAACAACATCTTTTCCATGAAAGTGTAAGGTTATTTATAACAAACAAAAACCAAACAAACCCAACATTAAAAATTAAGCTTGGTGCATATCAACAGGGCTACATATATTTCAGAAAAGTTTCCTTTACAGATAAAAAGTTAAATTAATGCTTGTACTTGCTAGCTTGCCACTGAGTTTTCATTAAGTTCTTCATATGCCTCCCATATTTTGGACAGTCTTCAATCATGGCACCAGGACATAAAATGAACTAGAACTCAATGCAGACTTTCCAATAAATTCACTTCAGTGTCTTTAAAGTGGAACAGTAGCGATACCAGTGAATCACAACAAAGAAAGAATATCCCCCCCAAGCTAAACATATATACTTCAGAGAGACAAAAAAACAGTAATGGACTGATTAGCACAGTACTAAACAACTAAAACTCACCACACACATCCCCCCACACCCCAGCAGTTACCACGAATTAAACTTACTTTCTACTCCATTACAAAAAAACAAAACAAGCACATAAACAAACAAAAACCTACAAACGAACGAAAAACTGACACAAGTTACAGAAACATGATCATCTGAGTTTTTCAGACCACATTAAAAAAGAAAACTAAAATCTTCAAAGCTTTGTGAACATCTGCAAGGGAAGTGATACAAGCTGCCTTGTAAGGCCCTTCAGCTACATTACACAGAAGATTCATGTCTAGTAATACTGTACCATATCTCAGAAAACAAGATATGAAATGAGCCATTAATGCAGAAGCCCTCTAATCCACACCCCCATATCTTCTACATGTTGAGAACCAAAATCAGCATTGCAGCTTCAGCTTCCACCTTGGCCCAGTTGCCTAAGCACAGACAAAAATTACTTTAAAACAAGCTACGTAATGTACCATAGAGGATTTCTCTTTGAAAATAACAATCTTCTTTAGAAAACAAGCATAAAGAAGGTATAAATAGAGGTGTAGATGTAACCAACAGGAAACTCATCTGTTTCAACAGCTGATACAGCCTATTGGGATGCTCAGATAGCACATAATCCACCATTTGTAAGGGCAAATGTAAGCATGTAAGAAAAGACTAGCTATGCATTATAGCCCCGAGTGGTCATGCAGTAAATCAGTAACCTGAATTAGGAATTCAAATCAATCAAATCACTTCAAGCGTGCTTATTTTCACAAAAAACATCATGAGAGTTGACCAAAAAGGACATATAACATTATGGACATTAATGGACAAAGAGAACATTAAATTTCACTGTAATAAAAAAATAGACTGTGAAAGTGTCTTTCACAGCCCTCTAATGGAGAAGAACAGTTCAGGTATTCATTCTGCATACAACTTGAATCATCTATTTCCTCCTGTTACAGACTGATTTAGTATATACCTGTAACTGCAACTCAATACCCTTGTGCTGGGAGAGATGTGGCAATACCAACACCCAGTCAAAACACCTTTCCATCCTGTGGGATGTTAACCCCTATCAACCAGGTTATGACAGAAACAACCATTACAAATTTGTAGCACAGTTAGCTTTAGGCAATTTCCTCAGACAGATAAACCTTGAGAAGCATACCGAAGGAAAAAAAAACAAAGTGGAAAAAAAAAGATAGTGACAGATGTACAAATTCCCCAATCTGCCTCCTGGGGAGAAAGAATCCCATTTACCCTCTAATCATCTATCTAGAATATAGTTGATACATCTGCTATATGATGTGTCATATGTGTGCTACATGACCAGACCTTAAATTGCTGCAAGGAAAACAGAATAGGCCAAAGGGCTACTCCAAGTTCTGTTTTAGTTTCCAAGCTTATTTCCTTATAGACTTTTCTTGAATATTTGCATATTTTAGTCTTTCAGGTAATATTGAGATCCCTAGAGGAATGTAAGGTAGTATGTTTGTATTGCATCTGTTTCTGGGTGTGAAACAATGCACTGGAAAATTCTCAGAGCTAAGCAACTGACTTTGCATTGAGAAAATAACAGCAATTTGCCCTTGGCAAAACAAATAAAATAGCAAGATCTTCACTCTACAAGAATTGTTTCATACACAAAGAAATTCTCTCAGCAGAGTGATATTACGTTCAGAGCTTCCCAAAACAAAAAGCAGTAACACCTAAGTGGAAAAACAGGGTGAAAAAGGTAGTCATTTTACACATCTGTATCACTGTTTTTGATTAATCATCAAAATACATCCTTTTTAGTAGTATAAAATACCCAAGTTGCATTTTCCTCTTCTTTTTGAGGCTATAAAGGCTTTTGAATCTCAGATACTTTGTACAACATTTGCAAATAGAATACACAGCTTTAATTAATTTTATAACAAGACAGCTGCATCTCCTACTTTTTAAAACCCCGAAACAATTGCATTCTTACCTTTTAAGAACAGAACTAAACCAATTATAAATCCTAAAAACAAATCATCAAGTTGTGTATTGTATATTCCCTAAGTCAGCTTTGGGAAATCAAACTTGAACCCATCTTTTAGAATCCTGACAAATATGGATAAAGTGCTGGTGCACATCAAAATATTCTCAAGCATTTCTTAATTTGCTAACTGACAGAACACTCTGAAAAATACTAGTGCTTGTTTTAATTTTCACTTCTTGCTCTTTTTGTCAGGCTTTTGGGAAGCTACTGCAAAAAGGCATGACATACATTTTCAGAGAAATAATTAACTGCACTTGCCTCCATAGTGTTCAGTGTAATCAAAGTTATAGCTCACTACACTGACTACATACAAGGACTGGGAAACTGTAGTTATGTAAACTGGGCCTCTAAAGAGATCTTGCTAGTAGGAAAACGTACTTATTTGCATAGCAGGAAGTAAAACTTATTTGCTTTTAAGATCAGTGCCAGTTAAGCTAAAAAGCCGGGGTGGCCCTACGTTCAGCACCACGGAGAGCTACAAACTATGCCCGAGTGGCAATCCCTCTGCTTAGTACCACGGAGAGCGGCAGGACGTCGCCTTTCTTCACCTCCGCGGCGGCCGCAAAACAGGGCAAGAGAAAACTCCACTGTTTAACAAAACCGACAGGCAGAGCATCAGACAAGGCTCCGCTTCATACAGCTTCCAAGACAATCACGTACAGCATCAGACCTCACTGAAATACATATCCCATTCTTCAATAAAATCAGTCCTGAGATAAACTTGAAATTAAGTTTCCCCCCCCCCAAACTAATGTGATTTTTTCATGCTTCCCGTATGAGAAAGCTTTCTTTTTGCAGATTAAAAAAAAAAAATAAAAAAAAATCTTCCTTTTTCTGTAAGAATCTAGAAGAATACCTTTCCTGTACATGAGAAAAGAAGAGGCTCAAGATTAGTGGCAAATCTAAAGTCAAATATAGCATGTCAGTCAGGACTTCAGTAAGATTTTCTTCAAGGGTCATTTACCAGAATTTCATACAGGCACATAGAGACGTTCATAATCAGCATGTAGCTTTTTTGATATCATATACTGAGAGGACAGGTTACTTTTCTCTCCCACTTTGCTAAACTAAGAGTTTTCTGAAAGCAGGAAATTCAGTTTCCCTCAGGACCAGTGAGCGTATGCCTACAAGAGAAAAACCAACCAAACCAAAACAAAAACAACACAAAACCCAAAAAGCCCCCAAAACAACAAAAAACACCAACAGCAAAACCACCCAAAACATTTTACAATTCGAGGAAAATGTCTAACACATAAACAGCTCTGTAAAAAAAAAATAAAATCTGGGATTTCGAATATAGTTTTTTCCAGAGTACCAACACCTAACTAAGGGAAAGAATGACAATCAACAGAAGATAAACTTGCTTCAGGCTCTTCGCTTGTACAGAAGGTACAAAGATACTTTGTAAAACAGTGCTTGCCCAAACATGAATTACAAGAATTACCATCTTGTGCATTAGGCATTTGGAGGTAAAGCAGAATATACTAAACACACCAAATTGTGAATGGTCTATGCTGTAGACTGAAAAGAAATACATGGCAAAGTTTGAAGGAGAGCACAGAAATACAGAAAGGCGAGACAAGAATCATGGGAGTAGAGACAACAGCTACAGCATATAACTAGATCAGCTCAAAGAATACATAAACTGATTTCATGTCAAAGTCCAGTCTCTGCTTGAGGACATATTTTTGCAGATTCTGTCTCAGCATAAAGCAAATGGCCATATGCTTTTAAAAAGAAAAAAAAAAAAAAACAAACGACAACAAAAGGGGGGGGCAGGTAGTGATGGGAGGGGAAGAGTGGGAAAAGGGCAGGACTGATTTTTGTGGCACAGGAACTTAATGGAACTAGATGTTAATGCTATTTTAGATACAACATGAAAAGTTAGTGAGGAATCCAACAAAAACAAAGGAGCAAAAATTTCAAAGTAAGTTCTACCACTCGGTGACAAAACACAAACAGTATTTTTTTAAATAAATAAGTAAGCAGTATACATTACTATGTTGGCAATACAGGTTAATGCTGGAAAGGACAACGTACATAGATTTTCAAGGTGCTGCGAAATTTTTTTAATCTGTAAACACATCCTTGATTATTTATTACTAGCAGCAACAAATAAACTGTATTTTATGAAGTGCAAAACATATATTTACACAAAGCTGATAAATTAAAAAAAAAATGTAAGAATCAAGTTGGTTTAACTAATCTTTATTACAGAAACAATTTACCCTTATATTCATTTGTCAAATTTTAAAAGGACAAAGACAGTCATAGGAGATTACTGAAAGACATTTTAGTACAACCTATCCAAACACATCAGCATCCAGACTGCAAAACAGTAGATCTGAGAAGGCAGTGTCAGACACCCTTTACTAAAAGTTACAGCTTTCAGTCGTGTTGTGAGCAAAACCACTGTTGAGGTAAAAAAATCTCTGGATTATAATACACCTGTTTTCTAAACACATTACAAGTCATGTTTCTAGAAATGAAATTTTAGGAAACTGTCTGGAAAGATTGAAGTCTCATAAAAATGAAAATAGAAAGCAAGTATTCTGTATGATTACCCCACACTACTTCTTTCAGCTAAAAGGTTGTTCATTTAACAGGAGCATCATACACAGGAAGTACTTCATGTGCTTTTAATAGTAGCTATTTTTAAAGGCTGTCATTTTGAGCCCAGCCAAGTGACAACAACAGCAAAAGGTTGTTCTTCCTCACAGCCTTCTAGATTCAGTTAAAAAGGCCCAACTGAGGAAACAGAACCAGGTAATACATGTTAAGTAGGACAAGATGGTGAATAGCTTTAGACTGGTTTTGTTTCTTCTGGTTATTTGTGGAATGCAACGCCTTTGGATACTGGTCTGACATCAGTTGTTAGAAGAATACATAAAAACCTGGCTTACTACTGCCAAATTTGTATCAGCCAAAAGATATACACATCTAATTCCATAATGTTATATTGAGATTTGATGGATCTATTTAGCAATTGGCCTGCAAACAGTAAGAAAATGGTAGCAATTACTCAACATATGCCCCCATGGACAGAGCCAGAAAGGGAAGATGGAGAGCATATTCTAGCATGATTAAAACCTCCAAATATTAAGATACTTGCTTCAGAAATATTGTGTCTCTAACTTTCTCAGCTCCTCCTAGAAGGTCTCTACCTTCTTAGCGGGTCTACTTCAGCTACCTTCAGAACAATTAACAGAAACCAAAATTAAGTATCTCCAGAAAAATGTAAATGAATTGAATATCTGATACTATATTTTCATATTTTTCTGGTCCCTGAAAACTACTTCTATGTGATAATAAAACGTAACATTTATTCCCACATTACCAGTCAGAAGCATATACAAAAACTTTGGAATCAAATATGTACTCAAATCACACCCGCTTCAAGATTTCAGCACTTTTCATGCAGTCCCAGAACTGTTAGCAAATACTGGCCTACTGCCAACGTTAACACACATTGGAGAGATGGCATAAGGCTGCTAGAAAAACCCCAAGTTTTTACGAAACTGTTAATGGCATCAAATACCACATGATGACAGCTAACATCGAAACAGTTCTACAAGGGTTTTAGACATTCCTTTTCCTCCTATTTTTAAGGGTTCTTCTTTTATGGCTTATTCCAATTCTATGTACAATGAACGTTCTGCAAGAGGTTAAGTTGGGTTTCTCCTCCCATCTCCCTGAGGTAAAGCACTTCTAAATAAAAACCGATAAAGTTTCACTGGAACCATTTTGATAAGAATCATTAATATATGTTAAACCCTATAGCTCTTACTTTCATAGCAGTGCATTCAATGATAGCTGAGGGACATCTTCAACTATTCCAGACAAAAATTCCACACAATAACAAGCATAACCATCTGAATTAGAGATCAAAAAAAATGCTTTTTATTCCTTGAAATAAATCTACTATCTACATCTTCAAGCAACTAAACTCACTTGGTTAACTACTACATTGACATTTACTCTCTAAGTACTTCTCTCTAACAGAGGAAGACAGGGAAACAAAGGAGAAATTATTTTTTGTTGCTGTTGTTAAAAAAAACAGTTTCCCAAATTTACATAGCAAGCTGATGGCAGAGTTGAGAACTGAACTCTTCTCCCAGGAGTCCCAGATCCTAGTTTCTTGGTTACTGAATTATAACAAGCCTTGGATAACTTTGTTGTCTTAGCCTTTGAACTAGCCAGGTTTTTGGAACCTTTTCAGAACAGAATCTTACAGCTCTAAGCTAAGAGAAAACATTGGAGTTCTGTACCATTTTTTTCTTTTTATTAAATAGATAGAAATGATCACTGTAAAGTACGTATCATCTGTAAGGAAGAAGATGCAGACTCTTCTCCAGCTAATGTAAAATTTCTGCAACTAATATGCAACCAAATCAATGCTGAAGATTCTCATTGCATAATCCCAATGTGGATCATGCAGTTGTTCCATAAAAGTCAAAGATTTATGTTGATGTCAAAAGGCTTGCACAACAGATTTTGCAGACACATTTAGGACGTGGATTTCTCAATCACAAATGCTCCATTTGCAAACTACAACGCACAAAAAAAAAAAAAAAAAAAAAAACCAAACCAAACCCACACCACCAAAAAACAAACCAAACCAAACCAAACAACAACTAAAACAAACATAAAAAAACAAACCAAACAAACAAAAACAACCAAACAAGCAAACAAATAAAAAAATTACCAAAAAACACCCACCTGAACTTGCACTCTTTTGGCAACTGTAAAAACTAATCCCATTCTCCCCTACTAATGTAGGCACAGAAGCAACTTGCTTTTTGTTTTCTATTGTAGTTGCCTTATGTAAGCTAATTAAATATATATATGCGTATTTTCATCTGTGGCAAGCATAATTCAACACTGCATTAGCACTCCAGCATGCAATAGTAGAAACACACATATGCAATGTCATAATCAGAGTTTATTTCTTCTTGGCTTTAATCTTTGTGTCAGATGCTACTTTATCCCAAAACTGGTACACAGATCTTTCAAAACTCCTAAAAATAAGGAGCTTATGCTGAAGAGGAAAACCTATAATTGTTTCAGTTACAATTTACCACAGTCTTTAAACAGGACATTGAGTATTATCTTATTTTTTAAAGCTGCATGTCTAACTACTTGTTTTAACTTCCCCTGTGAATTAAGCATATTAAAGTTAAATCAAGTATGTTTCCCCCCCCCTCAGAAGGTAAAGCATAGTTAAGCACCTCAGAAATGTTGTGCTTAGTGAAACGGATTTGTTTCTTTCTTTGTCTCACTCTGAATCACTGATTAAATCTGGCTATTAAACAAATGTCACATTTTTCTTTGTGGTCCTGTATTGCTTTGACTGGAACATCAGATTCTAAGTAATGTGAAAACACTAGAAAAACAGAGAAATCCTAATTATGGAATTTGACATTTACCTCACGAGTGACTTGCATCTTCTGTGGGGAAAGCATTTTCTTCTGCTGCTACTCACGGCTTGTAATACAAACTATATAATGTTCAAACAATTTGAGAAGCACAATTAAGAAGTGTCATTCCTGATAAGAAGTTCCTAGATTACTGTGAAACACTATAGACCTAAGTTAGCAAGCATTTGGCAAAGCTAGAACAGCACAATTTGGTCAAAAGACCTCCACAGAAATACCCTAATATTTTTTTCAAATCATCTTATTTCCAGAAATCTTCTGCAAAGTGAAGTTAATTCTTCTCTGAAAGTTAACTCTCGCTTACACAAATTAAATAGTTTTTCTATTTTCCCCCTGTAGCTTGAATCCTTTGTCAAGGATTAACTTCTGCAGCTATTATCAAATCAGTCTTCAGATTCTAGAGCAGGCTAGAAAGTTTTGCTTATACTTTACCCAGAAATTTCTATACTTCTTTTAAGCCTCCCTTTCTAAAAGGTCAAGTAAACAGAAATGTAGGTCCTGACCCCTCTAAATAAAAAATTGTCAAAATTTGCACTTCTACCTCTATTAAATTAATGCCAAAGAGTATTTTTTATTTCCCTTAACTTTATTCTTGCAATAGGTGCAAGCATTTTTATAACACACCCTGTATCACATCCAAAAACATTATTCTTTGCTCCAGACTATCAGTCAATACAAAGATCAGCTGATTTTCCAAGTTTTCTCTCTAAAACTTGAAAACAGAACACAAACATGCAAACTAAAACATCACCAGAATCTGCAAGTCACTGGGAAACTAATCTATTTTCCAATCCTGCAAAAGCCTAATTCACATATAAACTCTTCTTACAAACACAGAGTTTACAGTTATTTTAAGCACATGAGCAGAAGACAATTCATAGCTTTTACCTGTACCACTCTGAAGTCTTTAGCAGGACAGACATGCACACAATTAGTACAATTTAAGAACTCTACTATGCATCATAAAAAAAAGAAAAAACCCAAACAAAACAGTATTTATTTTCACTCTCTTCATGTTTTCCAATACAGAAGTTCAAAACAGTCCAACACTCCACATCCAAATCCATATTTAACTCTCATCCACCTCAAGATACTTGACACATAACTGAAAGAGCACAGGGCACATGCACAGTGATGTGGAACTCATGGGTACACACAAATGACTTCTGTTGTGAAGGTGAACATGGTTTCTCAAAGAAACTGCTCAGTAAGTTCCCAGAGAAAGGAAAGGAAATATATCAAGGGACATACAGAAATAAAAAAAATGCTTTGGAAGTATTACTTCGCATGTGCGTTACACCTTAAGGTAAGTCTAAAATACATTATGGTCTTCAGGTGCTTTTTGCACCTTTCAGGAAGCAGAAGTCTATAGTGATATCTTACAGTAATAGTTTCAATATTTTAATGAATCATTTGTATGGACATGAAGTAAAGCCAAAGAGAATCTCATCTTATCTTAATTCTACTTGTGTCCTTATGAAATTACAATTTTTGTTCCACTGATATTAATATATAAAGCAATTAGACTCTGAATTCAAAGACAAAATACCCCTCAGTGATCAGCTTTCCAATACATTAAGGTACACGGTGTGCCACAATAAATACTATTTTTAACTGGTCAACAGTGCATCAACTGCACATAAATATGAACTGTCTCCACTGTGAGACTGCCAGCAGCCTTCATTCTTAGTTGTTTTAACGAAATGTCACCTTCATCTGTTTTGCATAGATTTGAAGAATACCAGCAGTTCACACAGTGCTTTTAAATTACTTTTAAATGTTTCAGCCATGTAATTCTTGACAGAAATTACTTCTTCTGCTTCCTCTTTAACAAAGATAGACTCCCCTTCATTTCCTAAACAATTCTATTCACCTTCAGGTCGAGCATCACAAAACAGAGATTAGAGCATCAGCACATTTTTTCAAGTTATTCCAAGTAAACCGTAGCTAAGACCACATTTGAAACATGGGGCCTACCAGCCTTAACACTGCGCTTTTAAAACACCTCGTAGTTTGACCCCAACTTTAAACAAAGATACAACGTATTTCCTATACTGGGGATGACAAAATGAGAAACTGTTCAGCCAGCAATACAGACCAGAGATATTTTAACACTTCTCACACACCATCTAAGGCTTCAAAATATTGCTAGATACCTTAAATAAGGGTACTCATCCTCAGCAAAAGGACAGAAAGCAACACTTGAATTTCTCTGTTATTTCTTCGTTCTCGGAGAACTGCTTATTAAAGGTCCAGAAGAGAAGCCACAATTTCCATGGAATAAACCGCAAGCGCGCCAGGGATCGCCTCCCGCACACGCCGGTACTGGCCGTGCCAGCCGGATGCGGACACAACCAGCGGAGGACCGGCACTGCGGCGGTTTCTGCGCCCGGCCTGTCCCCGCGCCCGCTGCCCCACGCAGGGCCAGGCCGGAGCTCTCACCGCAGGGGCCCGGCTCAGTGCGCTGCTTCCCGGGGCGGCTGCCAGGGCAAGGCGGCAGCCGCGGGCCTGGACTTCGAGTACAGCCCGGCCGCAGCCCACCCGGGTTTAACACACCCCGAGGAGAGCCGGCCTCTTCAGACACACGGGCGACGGCGAGAAGCGAAGGGAAACAGAGGATAAGAGGGGGGCACAGGACTCGCTGGAGGCGGGAACTCACCTTGGTGAGCTGGGCAATCTTCTTGCTCATTTTGAAATGCAGGTCCGGGCTGTGCTCAGCGCCCGGACCCGGCTGCGCGGAGCCCGAGCCGAGTTTTCCCGCGCCG
This sequence comes from Psilopsiagon aurifrons, assembly GCA_025447955.1. Classification (NCBI taxonomy): domain Eukaryota; kingdom Metazoa; phylum Chordata; class Aves; order Psittaciformes; family Psittacidae; genus Psilopsiagon; species Psilopsiagon aurifrons. The sequence goes on from JAOEHY010011520.1 coordinate 15,729, forward strand.
GGCGCGGAGCCGCCGCTGTAGCCGTGCTGCGGTTGCTGCCAGCCCATCCCCGGGGTCGCCATCTTCACGGCCCGGCCGCCGCCGCTAATCGGGCTCCCCTGGCACCGGCCGTACCGCGAAACGCTGCCCGAGGCTGCTCCTCCCTCCTCAGAACCAGCCTTGGTTGCTCCCTACTGCCACCGTCCCCACCAGCCACGCCGGGCTGCGGCGCCAGCCTTCCGGGGCCGCTGAGCGAAGGGGCTCCAGCCTTTCCTCCCCGTCCGCTCCGCCCGACACCGGGCGGGGAGGCCAGGCCGACCCGGCCCCTCGGGCGGAGCGGCGATGCCCGGTTGCCGGGCTGCCACCGGGCTGTTTACCCAACGCAGCCCTCACGTCACTGGCCCGCCCGCCGCCTCCCGCCTCCGGAGGGGCTGGGGCCGCGACCCAGGGGATCCTGGTCGGGAGAGAGAGGGGAGACACCGCACAGGACCCGGGAACGGTCCTGCTGGAAAAGGGGGTTTGACCCTCGGAGGCTCTCATAAGGCGGCATGTGAATGTGGACAACACTGGGTGCA
>JAOEHY010011523.1:0-23468 GCA_025447955.1 Psilopsiagon aurifrons
GGCTCTAAATAGGAGTCTGTTCCAGGTATATCCCAAAGAGATGTTTCTACCACCCATTTAAGTGTGTAAGTACAGAGTGCAAGAAAGCAGGTCACTGGAATTGTGTTTTAAATTTATTTTAAATATCTCCTCTATAAGAACCAGCTCAGGGCTTCTCAAACACGTAGGAAAATCTCAGTTTAGCTGGTCTGCAGATGGAACACCCACTTTGAGGTGGAGAAAAAGTGAAGCAAAGTGACCCAGGGATTGGTGTGCTGTTCTTTAAGGGTAAAACGGGAGCTGTGCTTTCCACAGCATCTGTTGCCATAGCCTCCAGCTCCTAAGGCAGTCTGCCTGGCTTCCTGGGTTTCTGCCTAGGCAAGGGGGCAGAAGGGCAGCAGCTGATTTGCTTTTGCTACCAGCTTGTTGTCCAAGGTGTTTTTGCACTTTGCTTGGCCCCAGCATTGAAGCATATGCCGTTCTCTGCCACAAAGTAGGAAGCTGTCATAATGTGATATTTACTATCTACTACTTTTCCTTATCATTGCTTTAATTACTTTCCAGTGGCCCCATCCCATTTTGAAGTCCATGCAGTACTTTATATTTTTGTACTTAATAGTTTGCAAATTGGAGCACATAAATGCATCACAAAATTGTTTGAAGTTAAAAGCATAGGGAGAAGATACAAAGCTACTATGAGTTTTGACTAAGAATGCACAGATAATACCTATAAATGTCAGTTCTACTTCTTTATTATTTAATAATAACTTTCAATTGAAGAAATTGATTTCATGTAAGTGTAGCTTTCCAAAGAGCCGGAGCTGTAATTTCTTGCATGCTTATGTTTTACAGAGTTAATACCTCAGGCTGCACAGAAGTGTCTATGCACTGAAAACATGCATGCCCAATGATCCAGAAGGCAAGAAAGGAGCTGGCTAATCAATTAGTCAAATTGACGTTGGCTTTCCCAATAGTGTCCTGGCAGATTGTGCTTCCACTAAGCCAGACATAAACAACATGGCAAGCTCAAAAATGTAACCCATCTTGATGCCAAATATGGACCTTGAGGCTACTGATGCATGCAAAATTATTTTTTTAACTACTGGTTGAAATGTTTCTAATGAGACAAGCAGGAAGTTTCTGTAAACATGGTTTTGCCTTCAATGGCTTCACTTTTCGCTGGCACCTGGAGAGCAGAAAAGCCTCAGCAGTCATCTTTTCATTGAACTTGGCACTTTGGGTTTTATCGAGATATTCACTTTAAAATTTATTTAGCCCATTTGTCTACCAACACAATTTTAGTTTCTAGATTGATAATAGAACTTGTACAGTGTGTCTAGCTATTTCCTGTCAAGTGTACCCTCCCAGGTGTGACTGCAGTTCATGAATATGTGTCTAAACTAGATTTAAACTAACTAGGCTCAGGTACTGATCACACTATTGCTTGAGTATCTTGATTCAGCAATTTAATCTCTCCAGCTTCTAAAAGGAACCTGCTGCAACTACCCTGTGTGGAGTAGCTGAGCTAGCTAAGTGAAAGACCACTTGAAAATGTCAAAATAGTTACACCTACAGCCAGCCAACTATGATGCAGGTATACACAAAATGAGATTGGTGTGTCAGATAAAAGGAGATAAAATCAGCATGTGAAATTTTTTTGTGAGACAGAAGTCTCAGTAAAGTGGCTGCACATGATGAGAAAATACTTAGATGAATATTTGTTGATTTACTGTTCAGTACTTACGTTGCAGTAGCTCCAGAATGGGCTTTCATCATACTTTTCATCATGCTACACGAAACTGTAAATCATGTCAGCTCCTTCCTCCAAAAGTTTTCAAATTTAAAAAGCTGAAATCACAGAGCACATTTCTGGTGGGGTACATACACTTCTGCTAAGGCATGGACATGGACAGTAAGTATGTGACTGGAGACATCCGGCATGGCTTCACTAAGGGCAAATCATGCCTGATAAATTTAGTGGCCTTCTACAATGGGGTTGCATCATTTGTAGATAAGGGAAGAGCAATTAACATCATCTACCTGGACTTGTGTAAAGCATTTGACACTGTCCTGCAAAACATTCTTATCTCTAAATTGGAGAAACATGGGTTTGATAGATGGACCACTTGGTGGATAAGGAATTGGCTGGATGGTCACACACAAAATGCTGTACTCAATATCTCTGTGTCCAGGTGGAGACCAGTGACAAGTGGTGTTTTTCAGGGTTCGGTGTTGTGACTGGTACTGTTCAACATTTTTGTTAGCAACATGGAGAGTGGGATTGAGTGCACCCTCAGCAAGTTTGCCAATAACACCAGGCTGTGTGGTGTGGTTGATGCACTGGAGGGAAGGGATGTTTACTGTTTGACTTTACTGTGAGGGTAGTGAGGCAGTGGAGCAGGTTGCCCAGAGAAGTTGTGGATGCCCTATCTCTGGAAGTGTTCAAGACCAGGCTGGATTAACCTCGTCTAGTGGAAGGTGTCCCTACCTATGGCAGGGGTGTTGGAACTGGATGATCTTTAAGGTCCCTTCCAACACAAACCATTCAACCACTCTGTGATATGCCAGGTGCTACACAAGTGTGTTGGTCTCAGAGCTGTTTTTATGAGTAAGCTGAGCACAGAAACTAGGAGTTTTAAGTGGTAAGTAGGTCTTGTCATGTTAATTTCCTTTTCCAGGAAGGAAGAAAAGGTTTATCTGTCAGTCAGACTGCAGACAGAAATTTCTATGTCTTTGCCTATTTCTCTCCTGACAAGGGACTGTGTTGTTCCTTTAATTCAATCCTTTAGACCATGGAGAAGCACTGAAAACATGTTGGCTTCATTTAGTCAAGTAGCGCAGGAATAACAGTAACAATTGTTAAGGTAACACATTTCTGGTTTTCCATTCCTCTTATAGGTGATATGAAAGATGACCAGAGAAATGGTTGCCACCTGGAAAAAGCCCGGCAAGAGAATTTCCAAGTAGTCATGAGGTGCTTTGGTAGTACATGCTGCTGGATCCAAGCCATTACTGCTGAGATATTACTGAATGATTGCTGGGTCTTAGTAGCAAACTAGTACGAAAAACACTAGGCTAATTAGTCAAAAAATGCAGGAGAAAAAAAATTTGGCATGTTGCTCAGTGAGTGAAAGAATTTTAATGCTCCCATTGAAAACTGCTGTTTATTCTTTCAGATCCAACGAATTCAGCTCCATCTATTCTAGATGGGTTTGACCACCGTAAAGCCATGGCAGGACAGCGAGTGGAGCTGCCTTGCAAAGCATCAGGGCACCCCACACCAAAGTATCGTTGGCTGAAGGATAATGTTCCCTGGGAGCCTGACAGCAGGTTTCGTCAGACAGTTACAGGTCTGCTGATAGAGAATACACGTCCCTCAGACTCGGGCAACTACGTCTGTGAAGTGTGGAACAACTATGGGACTGCTGAGATGATAGGGCGACTGTACGTAAAACGTAAGTCCCGGAGTGAGTGAAGATCTCAGACTACTTCTTCTCTGGGTTTGCATCAGAGAAGTTGTTTGCTTACTTTGCTATATCTCCTGTTTTGTTACTTTGTTTAAACAATGCTTTAAATCTCTAAGTTGTGGAACAACAGAAAGTAGGCTCTGTGGAGATGAGTTAGTTGGACAATTGAGCGATCAGAAGTGCAAAGAGATGCAATTTCTAATGTAACTATATAATTTATCACATGGAGGATATGTAATTTAGAAGCTTGAACTGGATGCTTTAAAAGAAATTGCAAATGTTCTCATGAATAAAACTGCCAAAATCTCATTGCAATGAGTCATGCTGTTCAGTAATATTGAATACTCATACCTCCCCTCAGCTGAGTATTCATGTGTGAATATTCTGAATGTTTCACAAATTCTGCAAAGATAATTATTACTCAGAAGCACTGCACTGGAAAGGTATTATTCTTCTGTTGTTAAAAAAAAAATATTTCCTGGAGTAGAAATAATGCTTTGTGAACCAACATTTCCACCTATACAGCATGACTAGAAAACTGAAAAGGGAGAAGTCTGTGAAGAGTTCAGGCCATAAAAATGTTTTCACAAATAATTTACACACAATGCATTTGGGCAAAATAAAACCAAGTTCAAAGATCAGTAATTCATGAATTATGACAGAGGAGCTTTGCTTCTAAAAGTATTCATAAAAATTGTTCAGTTCAGTCTGCCTTTTGTAATATAAAGTAAAAATTTCCAAAGACATGACATAATGGTATTGTTAATGATACCAAAAATGTTCTCAGTGCCTAGTGATACGTTTTACCTGCTGACTTTATGGTCAAACAGTCATATTTGCTCTGGACCATTGTAGAGGAAAGGTCTGTTACATACATGTCTGTGAAGAACTGAGGCCACTTACCTGTGCTTTTTTTCCAGGCCTGTGTTCCAAGCAGGCCACTAAAGAGTTATTTGAACTTGTGTGTTATAAAATTTCAGTAATGTATGTGAGTTAGCTGAGAAAATTTTTATGTGTGAGTATACACGTGTCTATATGTGTATATGCAAGCTGATAAAAAATATGTTAGTATGTATTTAGTATCAGAGATGCTATCAGTGGTGATAATAGTCCCTTATATTTATAAGGAAGTTTCAGCAATATATACAGAACATGATATGAGATCTACATTTACTGTGAGGGTGGTGAGGCACTGGAACAGGCTGGCCAAAGAAGTGGTAAATACTGCATCCGTGGCAGTATTCAAGGCCAGGATGTACAAAGCCTTGAGTGATATGGTCTAGTGTGAGGTGTCCCTTCCCACGGCAGAGGGGTTGGAACTAGATGATCACCAGGTCCTTTCCAACCCTAACCATTCTGTGATTCTATGATAACTATAAGGTGTCAGGATAAAGGCTGTTTTTCTTGCCTTTATGACTTTTTTTCAACATTGCTTATCCTGGTTTTTTTTACAATACAAAAATTTACTCCATAAGGAGCCTCCACAAGAAAAAACTTCCATGTGGACAAATCTGAAGGATATCTATGGGTGTACCTATGTTAAGATTTTAGCATGAATTTTCCACATTTAAAAGCTAATGTCCTGGCCATTGTCATCTATTGCATTTGTTCACATCAGGGAGTGGTTATGGAACATGCAAACTTGCTTCCTTTTGCAGACAATTAAACCAGATGAACTTCAGGAATGCACCACTTCAAAGGTCCACACTGAAATAATGTGCAGTAATGGCTTACCCTCCCAAAACATGTGTGGTGCCATTGTTAGGCACTCAGCACCAATGTTGTTATTCAGTAAATCTGCTCCTACTGTTCATTTAGGCATGGGATAATGTCATATGTTGAGTAGGTTATCCCTATAGACCTACGTTTTATGCCATCAATGTTGGTGACAGAAATGCTTGTTAGAGAAAACACAGTCATCTGTTGTTTGGTTGGGTTGGTTTAGTTTTTTTCTTCAGAAGGGTATGGATGTGATTTTTGTTGCACTTCTTAATTTTGGTTTAATTCGTTACTTGCATGTAAATGCACATGTATACTTAATATTTTCTATTTCCCTTTCCCGCTTATTTTGATCTAAATCCTCAGAACCGCTAAAAGCCACAATCAGCCCACGGAAAGTAAAAAGCAGCGTTGGTAGTCAAGTGTCCTTGTCCTGCAGTGTGACAGGAACTGAGGACCAGGAGCTCTCCTGGTATCGTAATGGTGAAATCATCAACCCTGGTAACAATGTGCGGATCACTGGCATCAATCGAGAGAACCTTATTATGGATGGCATGGCCAAGAGTGATGGTGGAGCTTACCAGTGCTTTGTGCGCAAGGACAAGATGTCTGCTCAAGACTATGTTCAGGTGGTACTAGAAGGTCAGTCACTACCTGTTTAGTGATTCTGGTCTCCATAATAATATATCTGTTGTCTTTGGTGCCATCATTGTATGGTGAGGGATAATGGAAACTGAACAAGAGAAGAGGGTACTCATGAACCGTCAGTGGGATTTGTTGTGCCCCCTTCTGAGCAAAAGATTGTAGAATGAAGAAAAATAATTTAAAATACCCAAACCAAACTAAAAAAGAGAAGAAACAAAAAACCCTCCCAAGCAGTCCTTCCAGTCAATATTTTATTGTTTTTCTTTTAGGAGCAGAGGGAGTGGCTAGTGATGATGCTGACTTATTACCTTAGTTTTTCAGCAGGGCACAACTCCGAAGATCATCTGGGCATGGCTTTTCTGATTGTCTGTATTGGCTAAAGATTTAGAGATAACCTTAACTCCCTGACAAAATGTTCTACATGATAAATAAGTGAGGAAAGTTATCAACTTGTATAGAGTCATCTCACTAATAAGGCTGTAGTGCAAACATGGCCTGGACACTATTTTTAGAGTCTTTATAGAAAAATAAAAGATTACCTTCCTGGAACGAGTTACCCTGGCAACCATCTCCTGTGACTAAGAAAGCCTAAAGAGCATATTGATAATCTATCATGATGTCAAGAGAATGCAGGTTATCAGAGAGCAACAGCAGGAAAGATTTCAAAGACACTAGGGTCTCACTGGGAAAATAATGCCTGCTTTCATCTCCATAAAGAGCCTGTCACTTGAATTAAAAAAAGAAAAGAAGAGGAGGGGTGGCAGAGGCACATAGTGTGCATGCTCACAGATTTATTGGTCTTGGGTCAGATTTCTTTCAGGACAAAAAGCTTTTATTTTTGCTGCTATTTTGTTTTCTAAGGTCTGACAATATCTAATAAACAGAGAATGTCAGCACTTTCAAATGTTATCCCAAAAACTCTCCAAATAGGTGGATATTTAATCCTGCTCCCTACTTACAATCTTAAAGTTTCTGTCTCCATCTGCTCTTACTATTCATTTGCTCTGATAGAGGCTGAATAAATTGTGCCACAGATTGCAAGAGAAAGCATTTGAATGCTCCATTTCAGAGGAATATTTTTCTGTAGCACAGAGTGACCACAGAAAGAAACTGGCATTGCTGCTGTTACTGGCTATTTGTATTCAGAAAAGCTTAATTTAATGCTTTTCTAAATGTGTTGTTGTTGTGGGTCATGACAAAACTGTGTTGGCACAGCTGTGTGAAAGTAGCCTATGCAGATTACGCCTGGCTCTTGACAACAGGATTCTTTCTTAGCTTTCCAAGTAGCTGAAATCTACCAGAAGAAGAAAAATTCAAAATGTATTGAGATTTGCTGTATGTCTTTTGTGATGCACTGTGTACGGCTTTAATGCTTTTCTGCAAGAACCAGGCAGTTCTTATAGCTGTGCAGAGTCCTGCCCCATCTATTCAAATGCCTTTCCTGTAGCAGAATCAATACCATGTTTCCCAGAGGATGAAAAAGGAACCTGCAGTAAGCACTGCATCACTTAAATACTTTACTACCAAAATTTGTTTTCCTCTCTCAATAATTAGAATTATATCCTGTAATACAATCGGTTGCATCACTGATAAAAAAATATTTTGGCTCATGTGATTGAGTCCAGGATAGAAGAAATAAACTTTACACCATGTAACTATTATTCTTCTGCTTTCTTTCCCTTGGCAGATGGAACTCCCAAAATCATTTCTGCCTTTAGTGAGAAAGTGGTGAGTCCAGGAGAGCCAGTCTCCCTCATGTGCAATGTGAAGGGGACTCCTCTGCCTACAATCACTTGGACACTGGATGAAGATCCAATTGTGAAGGATGGCAGTCATCGTATCAGCCAGATTATCACCTCCGAAGGCAATGTGGTCAGTTACCTGAATATATCTAATACTCAGGTCCGAGATGGTGGAGTTTATCGCTGTGCTGCCAACAACTCTGCTGGAGTCGTCCTGTACCAGGCTCGAATAAACGTAAGAGGTGCTTGTCAAATCAGCTCCTCAAAAAAACACACATAACTCATTGTAGTGGAGAAAAAGACTATTGCATGTGATGAAACGAGTCTTGGAATGCCAAAACCAACTTACTATTTTTCCTCTCCTTTTCTTCCCCTCTCTCTTTTCTCACCCTGCCTCTCCAGCCCCATCTAGAAAGTGTATGGTATGGTTAAATGTTGGAAGAACCCTTTGGCTTGTGTTCTATAGTCTATTTTTCCTATACTCATCTCTATTAGTCCACAGTTTCTTTACTGTAGTCCTGCTGTGCATGTTTGTTGTTTTTTTCTTTCCTTCTTTTCTTGTTCAACATTCATTGTAATTATTCATGTATACAGTACTTTAGCTTGCATTTCTAGCTCTACATGGCATAATACCCATCCTCATGGTATTACACTTTCTGTATATCCAAAGAGAAAAGCTAACTTTGTCAGTGTTCTAATGTGTAACAGGATTCTAGCTTTGTATCAGCTTTAGTATCTCACATTAATTAAATCATCTTCAGCATTTTAATTTGTAGTGCAGCAAAGACTTTATCAGGCAAGTGTTGGATAATGCAAACATATACCCCCACATAATTAGTATGTATGCTGCAGGGTGAGGAAAAAGTAGAGCATATAAAGATTAAGGAAACAGCTTAAGTAGCTCTTAAACAGAAAAACTGTCAAATGTTAAGAAGTGTTATGCAAGACACATCTGTAAATGTCATTAACATTCGTATATCCAGAAAAATTATACGCATGTTTCCTCAAGCAAATGTGCCTTTAAATTGTTTTCAAGAATTTCTTTTTACTTTTTTAGGGCCAGCAAGCATTCGACCAATGAAGAACATCACAGCAATAGCTGGACGGGACACCTACATCCACTGCCGTGTGATTGGCTACCCATATTACTCCATCAAGTGGTACAAGAACTCTAACCTGCTACCATTTAACCATCGCCAAGTGGCATTTGAGAACAATGGGACACTGAAGCTTTCAGATGTGCAGAAGGAAGTAGATGAGGGTGAATACACATGCAATGTCCTCGTTCAACCCCAGCTTTCCACCAGCCAGAGCGTGCATGTGACAGTAAAAGGTGAGGTTAACTAGGGAAAACTAGAGCTAAACTAATGGCTGTGTCTGCTATAGAATACAGAATTGAACACATAGGATTTTCTTGGCAGATAATGAGGATTTAAGAATGTTAATCCAGATTTGTGTTTATTTTTAATGATGACATAGATGCTAATCAGGCACTGTGTCTTGTTCTTTCTTGACTTTTACCCTCCTTCATTCAACTAGCAGCAGAAGCCTTACAAACACAAGCTCTTTATGAACAGTTTTTACTACAACAATTAAGTCAGTAGATTAATGGTTTGCCACCAAATTTTGACTGGTGACTGTTTCTCTGCTGGATGACAAAACTCACATTTTCATTAGGAGGTGACTTTCCAGCTTTCAAAAAATAAGATGAGAATTTTAATGTCTGTTTCTGTCAATAAGCAGAGACAGGGACTATAAGCATTAACCTTGCTTTCCTCTTATTAAATGTGCTTCTCTGAGTGTTCTCAGTGCTTAGAAGGCTAGCAGTGTAAAGGAACCTGACTTGAAATTCCAATAGGATGCTTAAAATCTATTCAAATAGTCCCAAACAAGGATGCTCAAATGGCCCTGAAAGACTTCAGCAATAGATGAGAATAGGAATTTTTTAGCATTGTGTTCTATTGGCAATGTTCAGACTTATTCACAAGGACACAAAAGACAGGAAACCTGATTGCACTAGCGCCTAGTTTTGAGCAATGGGGCCACTAAGTAGTGTACTTCATGTAAGCCTATAGGAAGAATTAAGGTGTAATTTCAGTGTTCCTGAAATTCTTAGAAACTTTTCCTGGGCTTTTGGGGAGGAGAGGAGAGAAGGAAGGTTGATTCCTGTATTTGTTCTCAGATAGATGCGGGGAACAGTAAGGTAAAATGACTTTGTTACAGACATTTGATCTTTTAACTTCTTTCTTCTGTTCTGTTTAGTCCTTTCTTGTTTTCAGTCTGGACTGATGTAATTGCTAGCTATTTCAAGAGGATTAGCTTTAAGCCACTAGCAATTTGGATTCTGAAAACCTTGACATCTCACACACCTGAGACCACCAGGTGACTGATCTCATGCTGCGACATAAAAAGCTGACTTTTTTCATGTATGTTTGATATTACAGTCATTTTGCAGATCTCTTTTTAGGAATTGAGTAACAAATTAGTAATTATGTGGTTGCTGCACTAACTGTTCGCCATGGTAAATCTGGTAGGGAGTTCTGTCTCTTAAATGATACTGTTCTTCAAATTACTATTGAAAATTAATATAACAGACAAAAACAATAAAAACCAAAACCAACAACCAAATAAAAAAAAGCCCAAAACCAAAAAAACCAACCAACCAAATTAAAAAAAAAAAAACAAAAAACAACAAAACCCCCCAAAAAAAACCAGAAAAAAAACACAAACAAAAAAAAAAAAAAACAAAAACAAGCAAACAAACAAAAAAACCAACAAAAACCCCCAAAAACTAGAAAAAAAAATCCCTTAAACCAAACCAAACCAAAAAAAAAACCATCAAAACACAGAACAGAAAACAGCTTGTTATTGCAGCTCAGGCATTTAGGTCAAAATATTGCTAGTCATCAAGATTGCTAGCTGATACTTCAGGTGCAATACTGGTTTCAATTCCATTAGGTTACAATTTAAAACTTGACAGTTCCTCCCGAGAAAGCAGATTGCCATCTCTATCAACTTTAATTCCTTGAAAGTATTCCCTGTATTTCTGGATATTCAGCTGCCAGGACTCTCAGAGTGACAGAATATACCCTGAATAACTTGCATAAACATGTAGCACATTTGAAGACTGCCAGTGAGCTGAGTTGCCACTGCAACTGTGATGCTGCCCCATCCTGCTCTATAAGGCAGATGTGTCAGAGCTGCACAAGTTACACTAGGAAAAGCAGTTCATGACATGCACAGTAAATGTCTCAGTATGACTCTTATCTATTGATCTGGAGTTTTCAAAGATGGCACCAAAGTGCCCTAGCTAGTTCATCATGCCCTGGCCTTGACAAGATACTGTTATATAAAAAAAGGTTAATAGGCTGTCTTCATATGATAAGCCTGAAATGTCAAAGGTGAGCTTTGTATGTCAGACCTGAACAATTCTCGAGGCTCTGCTATAGCTGGAGGTCAGCATTGCCACAGTGTTTCTTCACCTGGTTATGTATTGTTTTCTTCCATAGCTACACTGACTTTTTCTAATGTATTGATGGAGAGTCAAAAGTGGCATGAAAGTTTAAACTATTATTATTGCTTGCATTGCCTTTTGTTTTATAGATTCCAAAGTTAATATGATGAGTTTTCAGGCACTTTCATCTGATTCTGAGAAATACAAAATATGGCCCAGCTTGCATACTGGTGGTTAAAAAATGTACTCTGTAATATGACATTGTAAAGGGAGTTAATATCAGACCCAAATAACCTTATTTATAGTTCAGCTTCTCATACCATTGATATACTTATTCTTCAGAGAAAGAGGGAGAATTGTTGCCGATCTTCAACATCATGGGTCCTTTGGTTTGTTTTCACTTCTGCTACAATTTTCTGGGCAACCTCAAATCAGTCATCTGAAGGGTGATTCATAATAAAGAGCATTTAATGAGCTGTTATTTGGAATTTTGTTTCCTCCACATTCTGTTCTAAAGACATAAGTATGAATTTCCTCATGAAATTTTGAGATGATAATCTCTGTGGTATCAAAGTGGTTTAGAAACAATGCATTCATTCCAAAACCCACTTGGGTGGTCAGGAATATTTTGGCAAATGGGGCACAAACTGAACTTGAAGGTATCCACAATTTTTTGTACATTCACTTTCAGAAGCCTACAGCTTGATTTATTCAGTTCACCTGCTGTTATATAGCATCCACATGTTAAAAGCTCAGGTCCCATTGAAATGAAGTTGCGTCTGAAAGTTATTTTCCCTTCTTCAGATCAGTCATGTCACCCAGTTTAGAAACCTGCTAGGGCAGCCAGATTTAAATAATTTTATTAGCATTATCTGAGATCTGTGGCAAAGGTGAATACAGAATTTGGCTCTACAGGTGTCCAGGCTTTGGCTGGGAGAGAGTTAATTTTCTTCCTAGTAGTTGGTGCAGTGCTGTGTTTTGGCTTTAGTCTGAGAATAATATTGATTACACACCAATGTTTTAATTGTTGCTAAGTAGCATTTACCCTGAGCTGATCAAGGACTTTTCAGTCTCTCATGCTCTGCCAGTGAGGAGGGGCACAAGAAGCCAGGAGGGAGCAGAGATAGAACACCTTACTCAGAGTAGCCAAAGGGGTATTCCGTACTGCAGCACGTCATGCACAATATATAAACTGCAGTTACCTGGAAGGGACTGATCACTGCTTGGTTCAGGCTGGGTATCAGTCAGCGGATGGTGAGCAATTGTACTGTGCATCGCTTGTGTTTATTGCTTTTTTGTTTTTTTGTTTGTTTTTTTTTTTTTTAAATTTTTCCCCTTGAATTTCATACCTCTCTCCTTATTATTCCCCTTATTATTAGTATTAGTAGGAGTACTACTATATTTTATTTTCATTTCAATTATTAAAATGTTCTTATCTCAACCCTCGAGTTTTGCGCTCTTTTGATTCTCCTCCCCATCCTGCCTGGGGAGAGAAAAAGAGGGGTGTGAGTGAACGGCTGCATGATGCTGCGTTACTGACTGGCTTTAAACCATGACAACAGGGCAACATTTATCTGCATTATGCATAAAACTGGCCTTTCTTGTCTGCAGTCCTCTGCCATATTTACTGGTCACATTTCTAACTCTCCACTACATGAAGCATCCTCATTCTGTCTTGAATGAGGGCTTGCTAAAAGCAGCATATGCACAAAGACATGCAACAACATGAGACTGTAATCAAATAAAAGAGAGCTGCCCACTCTGTACAGTGTTTTGAAATTTACAGTCGAATTAAAGCAAAGATTTTGAACAACCTCAAGGACATTCTTTGGAGATTACTGTAAGATCTCCGATAAGAGCATAAAATTTCTTGACAATAGCTTCAAAATGAAATCCTGGCTGCCAGAGAACCTAAGAGTGGATTGTATAGAGCCTTGCTGTGCAGCTTCCTACCTGGCAGGCCATCAGGAAGCCAAAAGCCAAAAGCTGGGCACTTATGTACTATTTGATCTTAGGCCAGCTACTTCTTTGCATTGCTGATCAGAAGAATCAGTTAGACACCACATGAAACCAGTTGTCCCATATTTTAAGAATAACTGGTGCCCTTGTCTACATTGCCACCTACCCCACAGGTCTACAGACTCCAAATAACTGTCCCACAGAAATGTGGCATGCCACCTGCCCACCATCACTTGCCTGTCCCTTGTCTCTCTCCCAAAATCTGGATCTTGAAAGCTAGCAGTCCCATAAACTGGCAGCTGGGAGCTGACTGGATAAGCTGGCAGGAAAATATGCAGGTTTCTGCTTGGCAGGCATAACTCTGTTGGAATTGTGCTTGAGTCCTAATGGAGCTTTTTGGAAATCAAGCCATATTGGCATTATTTTTTACATTTAGATAAAATGAATTGGTCAGTTCCAAGCTCTTACAGAAAGCCATGCAAACTACTTACCCTGGACTGCATACTTATTGGGGGGAAGGCTACAACTGTACATGCATACTTAATTTCTAGTATTTTACACCTATTGACTATTTGCAATTGCAATAATAACCTTTCAAGATTTTTGCTTTGGCCTGAAGTAATCACCAAGATTAGCCTTGCTAAAGATGCTGCATGGGTCCTTGCTGAGAATAGAATTATTCTCAACAGCAGTGGTTTCTTACTCTGCATTTTGCCCAGCTCTAGTGGTTTGCCAGTGGGGTTCATATATATCTGTGAGCATTTGAGGAGCGTTGAAGTTGGGCATCCTAAGAATAGCCTGCAGCAGATGTAGGGTTTTCGTTCATTCTTTCTTAGTATGACCTGTCTTCCGCAATCTTCTCCAGCTTATCCTCGCCCAAGTCCTGGCTTTTCTGCTCCAGGTTCCAGAATGAATCTGTCCTCTATGTCTTTCCCATCCCAGTCCTCATTTCCTCAGAGCCTTGTTCTCATGACTCAAAGCAATCTTTCCCTTCAGAGGCCCCAACTTTCCTCCCAGTCTCCAGTTACAGTTCTCTCTTTCTGCTGGTCTTCACTTTCTCCATCTGCATCAGGCCCATCTCTCCTTCATGTGGGTCTTCATTCACTGTCAGAGCTGTACCTTACCCCACCACTTCTTTTTCCCAGTCTTGCATCTCCAGCCAGTTTCCCAACTGTACTTATTCATCCTCCATCACCTCTGCAATCCCACCACAATACTGTTTCCAGCTTCTGACTTCCCTGAAAAAGACAGAGTCAGAAATCACCCCCTAAATTGAGTTCTATAATTCCCTCTTGTTATCTTGAACACTGCTTGCTATCCATCACTTGCTGCTACAATCTGCATGCCTAGCAATGCAGGACGGTTCCCTGCTCTGGTCCCTTGGCCCACGCATCTCATTTCTTTTCGCATTGAAATAACTTTTTTTATGCTTCCCTGGCCCAGCATAGGTGATCATATTAGGAACTAGAGACAAATCTATCTGCTCTGATTTCTGACATCCCACCAGACTGCATCTGCCCCACATGGCTTGAACAGACTCATCCACTGACAGTAGTGATAGGATGTGTTCAGTGCTGTTGGAACCCTGGGAGCTCTTAGCTATTAGTCAGTTCTCAGGAGAACTGTTATTTACTTGATTTTTCTCAAACTGAAAAATTTAGGCATCCTTGTGAAGACTTTTCATAGGGACAGCAAGAATGTCTGATGCTAGTGTCAATACCTGCTGAGCTTGAAATTCGTCCTAACCATGGGGCAGGTTAGACTTCTAAGATTGTCACAATGCCTTTTTTCTTTTTTATTTGTTTCATAAATATGTACTGCATCCCTATTTTTCCCACTTTTTGTTGAAATGGCCCAACAGTTGTAACTGAATTTTTCCAGCTGAAATGACTCAGCCTGAGGCAGGTACCTAGCTTGGAAAAATATTGTCCAAACAGAAGTCAAACTGCAAGCAAGTGAAAAAAGGCTTATAATGAGAAGTGTTGGTAAACAAAGAAAGACATTATATTACCCACCCATCTGTAAGTTTCAGATTTCTGTTGAAGAAAACCCTTCAAGTGGCAAGATGGTATAATAGTAATAGCAGCATCTCTTCTACAGCATTTTAATGCATCTCAAAGCATTTTAAAAACAGGAGTGAGTTATTATTTCAGGGGGGGTTATTATGTAATTTATAGTAATAGTTTTCTCAGCTACAGTAAAAGCTATCAGTAGTAAGTGATGACTTTCTTTTCATCAGTCTCATGGGACAGACTTCTCATGTAAACAGCCTGCTGCTATTCACACTTCTTCAACAGAAACTAATTGAAAAAGAAGCCCCTGAGAGGGAAGGGTGCAGCATTATTAAAATAAAAAGTGCTGTGTTCAAAAGGACTGTTCTGATCTTGTACAGCTTATATATATCTTTTGATTTAGAAGACTTTTTATTGCCTTATACCAAAGTGATAGTACTTCACCTGTTGTGAACCACACAAAAGAATTGTACCAACCTGTTTCTTTTAAGAAAACAAGCAAATCAAATAGGAGCTACTTCTAAATAATTTCATGTTGCAACTATTTGAATAGATTCTCCTCATTTTTCCTAGGAATTATCTAGCTTTTTCTAATAGCTAAAATGTTATTAGCAGATTTGCATGGCAGATCAGCTCAGGGAGGGCTGGTTTATATAGTGAAAAATATGCAGAAATAAAAGGGGAAAACCATCAGGGGAAATACTTCAGGAGCTCTTAGGCCCATGGTGCATGCTATCATCAAACAAACTGCTAATCATTTTATCCTTCAGTCTATGGCACGGATTATGGCAAGTTTGAATTCAGTTTCTTGCATGTAACTAATACATTAGGTCCTATTTACTGAACCTTTCTAATAATTTGAGTCAGAAAAAACTTCTGGCCTTTACATCCTTCAGGTAATTCTTTCATTATATACATTTTTGCCTTTCACTGTCTCTTGTGATATCTTTTTGGATTTCTCCAAGCTTGTTGCAACTTCTTCAAGAAGAAATATTCAGATGTCTCAAAGTGTCTGGAGCTGTCATATGAAGAAATCACACAAGGGCCATGTGGTGAGAAGGAATGTGAATGTGCAATTGTGCAAAAGATCCTGCAAAAATCCACCTAACGGTCATTCTCAGGTCACATAATGGGCATGAGGACTTATTACAGGGAACAAGCAGTGGCAGCAGTCTGATTTAAGAAAATGTACACTTTGATAGCGATATCTCCAATTTGAGACACCTAGCATTTAACTCGAAGTACCTGAAGAAAAGACTAAACCAGTCTGCTATTCAATATGTGAGACTTGACAGGTCTGTGTATAAATTTACCATTCAGCAACTCAAGATTAATATTAAATTAAAATATCTAATTTGCATTCTTCAAAAGTTCACAAGTGTCATGTGAATGCTGCAGCTAAGTGTCTTATTTTGTAGCAGTACAATTCTAATATACCGTACTCCTAATGACTTCACCTCTGACATTGCACAAAATGGTCACCCAAAAATGTATGCTAAAGTTGTTTCATTATTATCTTAGTCTTCATGATGATGAATTAGCATGCACAAATATAAAACCTTTCACTTAACTCTAAAATAAAGCTCACTAGCTCGGAGCATAATCTTCTATCTTTCAAATGCAGTTGAAGTTGGTGTATGAATGTGTTTATTTATGAATTATGTAAACAACGTGAAATGAGCCTTAATACTTGAACAAGACCCTAAGCTAAGTACAAGACCCTAAGTAGTATATGTATATTGTCTTTGGGTTTATCAAAAGCTAGTCCTCTTCCCCCTCTTACAATGCAGCTTTATCTACTTTAGTTTTAGAAGACATGTTCTTGCTCTTTATGTATTTTACCAATTATATTTTAAATGCTTGTATTTTTTTACAGTGGCTCTTAAATTTTTTAGGCACTTTACTGCATCAAGTTAGTATGAGCTGTTAGCACTGCGTGTGTAAGTACATATAATAAGCATGTATGCAAAGTGCATTATCTGTGCACATGATAGTGCAGATCTGAAGTATGCTACCATAATGTCAAATCAATGTGTATAATACATAGCATGCAAAATAAAAACGGAAAACTATCAACCATGTGGAAATGGAAGTGTGATAGAAAATCAGCCTCTTATGTACAGTCCTAGGATGAAGGTAAAAGAGAAGCTAGTGTGAAACCAGTCAAAATACAGGAATGATTTTCGAGGAAAAAGATTGTTCTGTTCATCTAAATCCAAAACTTTTAGCTGTAGTTATTTAGTTGATTTAAACTTTTCATATTGTTACCCGAGGACCACACTCTAAAAGCACAGTAAAAATAATTGGTAAGTTCTTCTGCGTACATAGCCTACACGTGAGGCATTTTACCAGGCAGCACTTTAACAATGAAGGTAATTGCTTGTTCTGTCAATATACTCTTGCAGCTGCTAACATCAAATCAAGTAGGTTTACTCCTTTAAAAGATAGGAAATGCATCCCCTTGGGCAGGGAACTGAGCTTCCCACCATCCTAGGTTTGCTGGGTGTTTCATATGATAAGGGCATGCAGTTTTCCTCTCTCAATGGAGGCTGAAAGGCGGTGGTTTGATAGATGGATGAGATATAATATAAAAGCACTTTTGGGTTTTATACAACATTTTGCATCCTCCCTTATTTTGAAGGAGCTCTTAGAACAGTATTAGAGAGCCTGCAAACTCCTGCATTGCAGGAAAGGGGAGTGAGGGTGAATGTGAAGGGTGAAGTCTCTCTCATAAGCTCCCCTGAACTTGCTCTGCCACAATTGGGAATATTCCTGATAAAATACCACACCTTGTTGTGGTAAGATTTTGAATATTTGAATACAGGATTAATTCTGTAACTAATGAACCTACAAGTAGAAGGAAATGTAGTGCAACAGCAGGAGCATTGCAGGAATTACTTTTGGTTTGGCTTCTTGGTTTGGTTTGGTTTGGTTTTTTTCAGTGCAAACACTTAGGCCCAAAGAATATGAGATTATTCCTTCTTTTCAAGACAGGATATATTAGTATAAAACAAGGGAGTGGGGCATGAGGTTCATCTCAGTAAATGCCTTTTGCTGTGTGACATGCCCTATTGATAAGGCTCAATACCTACAAGAAAGAAGCAGAAAAATCCAGTGCTTCAGGGACTGTACAATTGCTCAGCCCATCACCCACAAGGGATGGGGCTGTTTAGGAGAAACAGTTGGTAGCTGAAAAAACTTACAAATTACTAGACTGGGGCTAGGGTTTGTGCAGAGAAAAAATAGTTCTGGCTTTTGCGCTTCAAGAGTGTGAAATCAAGGGGTTAAGGGCTGCCTTAAGAGACTACATAGTTTGGTGTTTATTGCTTTGCATCAGCCAATGGACCAATGTGGTAAGTATTCAAGGGATTTTATAGTATGGGCAACAGTGTTGTTGCAAGAAAATGCATTAGGGAACCATTTAAAATGATAAAGCAGAGGACAATTTTCATTCTACTGTGCAGAGTAGAGTACTGTCCACAGAAGAGGAATACCAGATTCATGATGCTGCTGCAGGAGTCAGGCTATTTGCAGGATACACTCTTTTAGTGAGTCTTTCCAGCAGTTCCCAACACAACTCCCATGGAATAGAGGGCAAGAAATTGAGGATGTTCCCCTGCTAATGGAGAGCAGTGCAGAAGCCCTTCTTTACAGTAATCTCCCAGAGGTACAGAAGACTTGCTAGGCCACAAAAACATAATTTAAACCTTCCTGCATTCGTACTAATGATGTTGCCCATGCTCCTCTTCTTAGACAGACACTTAATTCAAACACTCATCAATAAAGCATTCCTAAGACATCACAATTCACTGCATGAAGCAGAGATTTTTCAATCTTCTTCCTGTTGTGGGTAGAGGAAGAAATAATTCCTTATATGTACACAAGCATACATACACATAAAGCCCTCTCTATATACAGTTAACATGTAACACCTTATATATAAAATGGAATAATTTAACAAAAAAAGAAAAAGAAGCTTTGAAGTATGATCAAACTGGAGCTATGTACAGGGAAGGAAAATTCTTCAACACACCTTGAAATATTTTAAACACATTTTTAAATACATCTGGCCTACTGTAACTTCTCTCTCTGAGTTAAAGCAGTATACACCCCTCCTATGCTTTTAATGCTGCTTGGCAGTGAAACAGCTTCAGTTTAAAAAAATAAACAGAAAAAAAAAAACAAACAAAACACATGCTACTTAATCAAGCTTGATTTTTTTTTTCTGTCATGGATATATGTGAACTTTTTACTGCAGAGATATATAGACTGACATATATATTTATGGCAACATCAGTATTTCAGAAATTATTTGCCTGATGTCAGGTATGCTTTAGTCTATGTTTTTAATAAGTGACTTTTTTGTGATTGTTTCATTCTTTAAACTGGCAGGCAGAAAATTTATCTGCTATGGTAGGTCACCAGTAACTGCCTTTATCAGACAAAACTGGTAAATACTGTGGCTCAAAAACATGCAATACTTCAAAGTTAACACTAGACTATTTACTTTTTTTAAGTACTAATTTTAAATTATGAGCTGTTTTTAAAAATAATCTACTTGTCAGGACTGCAAGCTGCAGTTATATTTTGACTATACATTATATTTTATGAGCAGAAATAAATGTTGGTTTCCTCTGTATCTTAGAAACCCGATTAGAAGGAAAATGTGCTGTCTATAAATATTTTAGCCAATTTCTGAAATGCTCTGCAGGCTGCTTCTTAGAGTTGGTAAATGCAGCCTTGCAAATCAGTATTTTCTGAAAAATACTTCAATGTGATCTAATGGTGTTGCTCCTTGTTTTCTGCATCAGGGAGATGGAGAGTGAAAATGTGCATAATAATCCTTCAGAAATATGTTGTCTGACTTTTTATATCATTTTGACCATGAAAGATTGGTTCAAATGTATTACTCACTCAGCAGAAAATACAGAAGCAATTTCCCACCCTGTTGTGAATTTTAGCATATCTTTCAGTAACGATGTCTGAGATTAAGAAAAGGGTTTGAGCAGAAATGTGCTAGCCAATACAGTAAGGGGGCACTTGGCATTTAGCAGATATTTGCAGTCATCAAGGAAAAAGGTTATGTCAAACCCTTTTGACAGTCTTATTCCAAAAATTTCTTATTCCCACTTTTAAACTGCTTGTCAATACATGCTAAGAGAAATTTGGCCTCTTCCTGGGGATGTACAAAGAATCTGAAATATCTCATGTGAATGCATTAGCTGTGCTAAGGTAATTAGAAGAGGCAGGCAGACATTTTGCCTCACTTCCTGACACTAGGTCCCCAAGTGAAAAAGCAGTTAATTTCCAGGGCTCAAAGTTCAAACAAACACAGTAATTTATTCAGTGTTTCCTTTTTTCTGTATGCCTGATCTACCAGATTTTCCAAACACAACAGGACAGGATTTGAGAGATGGCAGTCAGGAAAAGGTGTTAACAGCATGTGAGAAAAATTGATTGCAGTGGCACTTCTCACAGCCACAGACAGCAAGCTGCTCTCGGAAGTCAAGGAAGGCTTGTAAGGATGACTTGTGGTACCCTACGCCTGATGTTACCTCTCTGCGACAGCTGCACATGGTCATAACTTCTTGTCATCAAATGGCATCATGGTTATGCTGGGAATAGTGGAGTTAATGTCTGATTTGCGTCATTCATCTCTCGCACCTTGATGTGAGCTAACATTTGAACATGCCTTTGAACAATGCCTTAGTCCTTCAGGGGGTTGATATCGTTTCCTTAGTGATAAAGTTTCTTACTCCTGATGCTCCTCCTGTTAGAGGAAAAGCTATCATACACAAAGATCAAAATAAATGCTTTTACCTAACATAGCAATAGCCACAAAAACCTGTCCCTGTGTCTCAGAAATAGGACACTGGCAGTGGAGAAAAAATGCCGCTGGGGAAGTCAATGTGCTAGCATACACTGCAGTCACTTTGAAGAGCTTCTCTGCTTCAAGTCTGGGAAAAACACAGCCTTAGATTGCTAAATGGAGAAAGGACAGAAGAAATACAATTAGATAGAACCACCAACTCCATTTTCTTCTGAAGCTAGTTAATATAGAGCAGTATAAATGCTCTGTTGTGGGTATCCCTCAATCTCTCCTGTTAAAGATGCTCAAATGTACTACAGGGTATATGTAAGTAATCTCTCAGGCAAGAAAAGGAAAATGCACTCCAATATCTCAGGTACATGACCTCTAGGAACCTTATCTTTTGATGAATGAGTATTTGAGTACTGCTTGCAAAAGTAGTTTTATAGTCTTTTCAGGAGTGATTGATAGAAACCTATCTTAGATCAATGCCCTGGCTGCTAAAGTGCTCCCTTGAGAAGGGGAGAAGATTTCAGTTCTTTCTTCTGGGTAGGTATTTGAGTCTTAATTTACCAAATTGTTATTAATGACGAATTCTTCCAACCAGAAGCTGGAGCAAGTGAGGCACCTCCATTAATTCTTGCTTTGTTTGTTGAATCCAACCCACTGTTTCCTTTGCGTTTATTAAAAATACCAGAAGAATAAATGTTGTTGAAGAAGCAGAATTCTTCCCCATGATAAAAAATAAGAGCATTTCTTTCATATCTTTTTATTCAACCACAGAATAATAAGTGAAAAAAAAAATTAAATTGACAGGCAAAAATGTTTAGAAGGGATTAAACACCAACTTGAGTGTTTATGTACTGTCCCTCTGTTTAGAAATCATTTTTAACTTAGTTTGCTATAGTACAAGTATATGCTTTTCACTTACATGCCTCTACTCAATCTTATTGAGAATTGTGACTTGAAACATTAAGAAATAAGTGCTAGGAACAGGAGAAGCTTACACTCCCCTTCACCACATCAGGGAATCATAGCTGGATCCTCTTCCAAGTTTGTTCTGTAACCCTAAGCAAGGCCCTTGCACCAGACCTTGAAAGCTGATGAGCTCTTCCTGGGCTGTCCAGGCAGTGTTGCTGCTGGAAGACGTAAAAAGTCACAAACTGGCAGTGTGATATCTTGAACAGGTACTCAATACACTTGCAGGAATCTGCCAATGTCTGACGTCCTAGAAGGCAGGGATATTACTGCTTGTGATCTCTGCTTTATACATTGGGTACTCAAGAAAAAAAGGGTATTTGTAAAAGACTTAATTGTTTTGGCTAAACAATTCTCTACGGCTGTCAAAGGTGTTGATTTTACATATTCAGGACTGTGCATCTGTTCCATTATATTCTTTATAGAAATTAAACCGTAACTGCAATAGCTTCTCTTTCTTTTGTTTCAGTTCCGCCTTTTATTCAGCCTTTTGAGTTCCCGCGGTTCTCCATCGGCCAGAGGGTCTTCATTCCCTGTGTAGTGGTCTCCGGGGATTTGCCCATCACAATCACCTGGCAGAAGGATGGTAGGCCAATCCCAGCCAGTCTTGGGGTGACAATTGACAACATTGACTTCACCAGCTCCTTAAGGATTTCTAATCTTTCACTGATGCACAATGGGAATTATACCTGTATAGCTAGAAACGATGCAGCAGCTGTGGAGCACCAAAGCCAGTTAATCGTGAGAGGTAAGTAGATGTAATTAGTTTGAAGGGCGCCAATTAAGCAGAATTCATCAGTATTTTGTAATGACATCTGTTTGATGGGAAGTATAAAAAAGAAGAAAATATGGTAATCCCTCTCCTCATCACAGCACACAGAGCAATGAAACACAGAAACTAATACGACTTTTCTGGCCAAAAGTCTTGAAATTAATCAAAAACCCTGGAGTGGTTTTCCCCATCCACAGGTGGATGGGGGAGCTACAAGACTGACCTGGAAAATTTTGTGACGCACAAGCCTGTTCATTGGGACCAAGCCTTTGAAATGGTATCGAATTCCTCTCTGTTATTATTTTACTCTGATTACCCCCATTTTCCACTTAGCTCAGTCTCTCACATAACATTATGTCAGTAAAACGCCAAAGCATTGATGTTGATTTCATGGGGAAAAGATTCTTCCTTGTTACCATGTTGTTCTTGTCATTAGTTGTGTTTATCATGCAAGTAACATGATCAAATTGCTCATGCTGACTTCACAACATTTTGCCTTGGAATAGATGTGAATATAGTTATAGTAAAGAAACATTTTATGTGTAAAAGACCTTTCAGAGAAATGCCTTACTTTCAATAGCTTTTTCCCTTTAATTCACAGTTTAGCCAGATTACATAGAAATTATGCTTTGTGATATATTTTCTAATTTACTTCAACAAAATTAAATTGCTTCCTTTTGTTTCTGAAAGTTTTTCAAAATGTTTTCAGTCTTAATATTTTAAAAATTAGCATTATACTCTTTCATTCCCACCATCACTTTTTTGCTATGAAGCCATTAGATTCCTCAAAGAGGACATATACTGTAACCCAGCAAGTAATCCTAGTTATTTCTGCCTGTAGCTGATCGCTACATTTTATATTCCTTTATGTAAATTTACCAAGATAAATCTTAAAACAACTCAGGGGCTTTTGCCATGTTTTCCAGGTTTCC